>CM032484.1:3879978-4033766 GCA_019059595.1 Marasmia exigua | reverse complement strand
GATTTCAGGTACGCTTAGACCATGATTAAGGATTGGGGGGTCTGGAAATTACAATGAAGCGACTGCAGACCAACTGAATAATGATTACACGTTTCAGAAACTCTTTCCGAAACGTGCTTGTTTCCTATGTTTTCCCTCACCACCGAGCAAATGGTAATGGTAGAAATATGCGCATAGATTTGAACAAAACCATTGGTGCATGCTTGGTTTCGAACCTCGACCACCTGCGTGGAAGGCGCGTTCATATCCATTGAGCCACCATCGCTCGCTTATGAAGTTCATCACAAACACAGAAATTAGAATTTGAATTTGATCAAGAACTTAATCAAGGACTGATTTATTCAAGTATCTATCCTTCCTAACCAATACTTAGTACCTAATTTTATTCAATCATGAAAAAGGTCAGGTTTTTACGATATATGGGATAGACGAGAAGATGTATCACCTGATGGCAAGTGATTACCGCCGCCTATGGACACCTGCAACGTCATAGGAGTCACAAGTGCGCCGTCGGCTTTTTATAAAGGAGTACGAACCGCTCTACATACATATTATATATTAGCATAACGTTTTGTTAACGTTTGTTAGGTACGACGGACTGACGGAGACACTCCACGAAAGAAGTCCCGCGGCAAAAAACGGTTCGGAAATCTTAGATTCCTTGTGTCTAGACATAAAGCTCAAATTCAATGTTGATGGCGACTGAAGCACGCTTTTCAGTGACATCAAAAGCTGTCATTTAAATCAAGCTATATTTTATGGACACCCAATTGCGCCCGATCCGTCTCCGGTCGTGTCACACTGATATCCCATCGGATTATGAGGGCAAGGGAAAAGAGAGTGCACTTGTGTTTGCACACACACTTGAGCACTAAAATATATCCTGCGTAAGTGGATGATTGTTGAGATGGGCCGCCTTAGCCGAAATCGGTTGGAGGATATTAGGTAGGTAAGGAGCGGTTCCCCGACGAGACAGTATTTACGTAAAAATAGTCGTACGTAGGACAGTCAACAGCAGTTTCAATTTATTTTTGGATTTTTTAAATTTGTCTGGGGTTTCAACATTTTTAATAAAAAAATTTAGCTTTTTAAAGAAACTCCCTAATTTGTATTTTTACTAAGTACAAATTAGTTCCCGCTTTCAATAGGCACCCCACTCGAGTATATACCTATTATTTCGCCATTTTTTGGGGGCGGCCATCTTGGATTTAAAAATTTTCATACTGTATTGTATTCTACTACTCCAGCCCTTTTATTCGATACCTATATCAAGGGGGGGTTGTCTTACAATATGTTAATCCGACATTTTGTGGCGGCGGCCATCTTGGATCAATATCCATTTAACATAGCTAAGAACTTACCTGATTGATTCACGTTTCAAACAAAAACAAAATCATAATCGGTTCATCCGTTCGGGAGCTACGATGCCACGGACAGACACACCGACACATTAAACTAATAACACCCCGTCAATTTTTCGTCGGGGCTGAAAAAAGGAGTACGCTCATTTTCTGAAGGTTTGCAGGTATCGGTCCAAAACGCCGCAGGGGATAGTTAGTACTACAATATGAATATTTTCATTAAAATATTAATCAGGCTAAAGCAGACACTGTTGCAAGAAGCTTAGACCAAAAACGAACTAGTTGTATATAAGCATGAAGTTTACAAATTGAAATTGTGGCTCCCTGTAGACTCGGGACTTCCGTTTAAATTGTTTAAATTGTCTATTGTGAATCGCAGCTAGAGTTTCATCTCTAGTTACACAATAATGAATTATAAATTAAAGATTGTAAGGTTTATTTTGGAACGTGAGAATCCACAAGGATTCTCTTTTCATTATGATGAAAGTCAGGGTTTTGCGCGAGGTATCAAATCGACCATTTTGGTGATCATCATCAGCATCATATCAGCCCACATCCACCCACTGCTGAGTATAGGCCTCTTCTTTATCCCGCACATTCCCTTCGGTCCCTTGCCAGCCTTATCCATTGTTTCCCCACTGCAGTCATCGGCATATCGTCGAACTATCGAGCAGGTGGTCTACCCACAGGACGTCGTCCCATTCTTGGCTGCCATTCGGTAAGCTTTATAGTCCACCTATCATCTTTACGCCTAGCCAGGTGTCCTGCCCATCTCCACTTTAGCGCATACACTCGCGTGCCAACGTCTCCAACCCTGGTTCTCTTTAGAATTTTATCGTTTGTTACGCGGTCTCGTAAAGAAAGACCGAGCATGGAACGCTCCATAGCACATTGCGCCACCTTTAACTTGTGCATAGTTTCTTTAGTCAGCGTCCATGTCTCGGCACCATATGTGAGCGTTGAGAGGAATAAATAAAAAAATATATAAAATGTCACTTTTTTGTTTTTTTTCGCAGAATTTTTTTTTTCAAATTTTTTAGTGACAAAAAATGAGAAACTAAAAAGACCTCTTTAAAATTTGAGGGTTCTCATTTTTTTAGCAGCCCCGCCCTCCCTTCCCCCATCCACCTCCGCCGAAAAACTAACAAAGTAATCCATCATCAGCAGAGCCACAAAATTAATACAATCAGTCGTAAACACTGGTACATATTTAAAACAAGATATAAAAACATTACGTGTGCCTTTAAAATTTGAGGGTTCTCATTTTTGGCAGAAATCCCCCCCTCCCCCCTCCTCCCTTTCCTCTTCACTCCCCCCCCCCCCCCAAACTAACAAACTTATTATGAGTACAGTATTGAAAAGTTATCCTTTAACTCCTTAACGATGAGGAGTTAGACCTTCCATCATCAGCAGAGCCACAAAAATCAATACAATCAGGCGTAAATACTGGTGCAGTTTTGAAAATAGATACAAATACATTACGTGTCCCTATAAAATTTCTCCTCATTTTTTCCAGGATCCCATCATCAGATCCTGGTATCCTGTACATGGTACTAATCCGGGACTATCTTCTTTCCAACTAAAAAAGAATCAACTAAATCGGTTTATAAATGGCAAAGTAATCGGCGAACAAACATATATATGCATGTCGAATTGGGAACCACTTTTTTTTAATAATGAGAACAGCCTTATAACACCTTTTTAGTTAACAAAGGTTTAACAAACCAGTATGAACAGCCCTTTCAGACATTTACCTCTTCTTTTAGGGATTTAATGAATACTCATCTTAGTTTTTACACTTCACGCATAACTTTCTCTAGTAGACAGACTAGCCGGACCTGAATGATACCACGGCCTCACAAATCACGAAACCCAGCCTAAAGCTGCGCCTGCTATTTATGTTTTTCACCGAATATGTGAGGGCGCCAGAGAGAACCAAATAGCCAAATACAGTGACAAGGTTGGCAGCGCGTATGTGACTATGTGATCCATCTGTTCGTCTGCCGCTCGTCTTGGTTTTTTGAGGCCGTGGTATTATTGTAATCAAGCGGGTCCATTCCTGCCAAAACGTGGCTCTCCCAATGTCACAAAAAAAATCCCCCCAAACCACTCACTTTCTGCTTCACGCCGGTTTTCTGTTAGGCCGTGGTATCACTCCTGTGGCAGGATGGCTGGCAAGAGCTGGATGCGAGAAGCCATGGATAGATCACAGTGGCGAACAATTGGAGAGGCCTACGTCCAGTGGACTGCGATAGGCTGATGATGATGATGATCACTCCTGTCGACCATCCCATTCATGCAGCAGCGGCACGCAAGCGGCCCATGGCAATATTTTGAACACATCACTTTATCGATTCAGTACTAATAAGTAAATGATAAATGATATTCTTTAATGTCATAAAAGTAAAAACTGACTAAGCACCCATTCACCGCCATCACTAGATAAAATAAATGTCGTTGTTTAGTGGCTCAAGTGAACTTCGCAAATAAATCGGACTATTCGAAGTGGATTAGACGCCTTTAAACGATCCCATTTGGATTCGACTAAATCTTATAAATCACGAGAAAGTCGGCACTGGAAGATACCGTGAAATCCGTAACAATGCAGACATCTTTCAAGTCTTAGAAAATATCGTATAGGCCACCCCTAGGAGTAGGTATACATCGGTTTAAAGAATATTTATTGTCTCAAAAAATTTACATTTCACTTATAGGACAATATTCAACTTAAATTAACTTAGGTTAATTATATTAACAAACTGTGAGCATGCAATTTAAGAATTAATATTATAAATATAATATTTAATAGTTTACCAAAATTGGCAAAGTTATAAAATGAAGTAGAATCATTTTCTACTTCATTTTATAACTTTGCCAATTCTTTACATTATTTTTAAAGTTTGATGGGCAAATTGATTTACAATTATCCAATCCTATAATTGACAAGTAAAGGTAAAGGAGATGGACTGTTTTGGTACCGAAATGGTATAGTCGCCTGCAATAAAATTTAAATACCTCGACTCATAAGTCTAGAATAATAAGGTTTAAATTTGAATGGGTTTGTATACTTATTAGTGCATGCGACCGCGCATTATCAGATTTGAGATATATTACAAATGATATTGAGAACATCACACCAGAAAACCGTAACAGATCAGCAGAGTAACATCTACGTTACTTCATAGATTAGAGGAACCCAACTACAATTAATCATAACTTATCTTGATAATCCTGCTAGTAGTAGGTAAAACCCGAAACAAACATTGCAGTTATGCTACTAAAACCAGGAAATACTGTCATATTATGACAGCATTTGCTGGTCTTAAACCTATTAAGTTTCATTGCTGTACAACAAATTGGTACCAGAGCTCTTTGTATAGTGGGTTATCAGTATGTGGGTATACATACTGGGTGTATCTTCCACCAGCTCGTACTAAGCTTCTTCTTTCTTGGTACGAACTGCTAAGGAACGGAACAACTTGCCGACTTCTGTATTTCCAGAGAGCTACAATTTGGGTGTCTTTAAGTCGAGAGTGAATAGGCTTCTTCTGGGTAAGCACGCTACATCTTAGACCTTATTGTCACTTTCCATCAGGTGAGATGAAGTCAAGTGCAAACCCATTTTATATGAAAAAAATAATCTAACATTTACATTCCTTTAACTAAGTGTTCTACCATTCTGAACAAGTTTTGTTGTATGGCATTTAAAAATTAGCATTATACATATCAACTTTTCATATAAATAACATGTGACTTCTTCTTCTTCTTCGTGTGGACTTTTCCGCATTCAGGCAGCATTTCGCGTGCAGTCATCATCATCATCAGCCTATTTAAGTCCCCACTGCTGGGGCACGGGCCTCCCTCAATCACATGAGAGGTAATTGCCATACTCACCACGCTTGGCAGACGGGTTGGCGAGGGTATTGATATAAATGCAGAGTTTTCCTTCTCTGGGTGCTGATTATCATGCCAGCAGCTTTACTTTAGTCGCCTTTTACGACACCTCGCTAAGAGTGAGGGTAGCCTATTCTACTCTGCCGGGGACCACACGGCCAACGGAGGGTGAAGTCGGCCGGTGTCATTCCAACCAGCCGAGTTCTTCAAGGAAATCTATCAGCGCCTTCGTGTTGCTGATGATTTCCTGGAGACTGCCTGGGTTTCCCAGGTAGTGTGCCCGGTTGTTGGCCACCCCTATGCACTTTAATAGTACAAGAACATTTTATTTTATTTAGTGCCAGTGTACAACGTGACTTTTTCGTAGTGTCCTCTTTAGCTACATTAGCCGTGGGAGAGCCACGCTTCGGAATGAATGGGCTGGATCGACTAGAGTGGTACCACGGCCTCACAGAAAACAGTGAGTGAGGGTACTGGACACCCAATCCGGGGAGAAGGGGGTTTAAAGGGTGGCATCGCACTTGTGACTCCACTCATGTCGCGGGTGTCCATGGGCGGCGGCAACCGCTTACCAGTCAGATGATCCAGTCTGCTCGTCAGCCTACCTATCACATAAAAAGTTTTTAATAATCTGTAGTAAATGCAACGGGAAAGTTTAAAATCATATATTCTAATAATCTTGTTTGAAAACAATAACTACTACTGAGTTTCTTGTTCAGTTCTCTCAGTAGAAATAGACATTTCTAATTCATCGTATAACACATAATATTTAACATTTTTACTTATACATAATAAAGACTTAAACTGAAAAAAAAAACTGCCTCTTAACATTTTAGTGCCGTCTATGTGTTTGTTTATTAACTTTATCAGGTTTGTCAGTTTCTTTTTTCAAATTATGTAAGAACTCAAATGAAAAAAAAATAAAAAAATCTTTATTCAATTTAGGTCCATACAAAACACTTATGAATGTCAAAATAGGTACATAATATCACCATCTACCGCTGGTTCGGAATGTCGAATTCCACTGAGAAGACACCAGCAAGAAATTCAGTAGTTACTCTTTTTTAATATTGATGATGTTACAAAGTTTCAATTGAGAAGAGATTATACTATTATACTACTAAGAGTAATTGACTTAAAAAAAAGTGTTTTATTTACTTACAATCATCAAAATTAACATACTAGGTACTATGAATAACAACTCAAAAGACTAATCGATTAACATGACCAAGAATTCTTATCATTTAAATACTCTTGTACACTATAGTAACCTTTCTTCACTAGGCAGGTATTAATATGTGACTTAAACTTATCCAGTGATAGGCTAATGACATTTTGTGATAGCTTATTGAATATCTTAATACTTAAGCCAACAAATGAATTACGGATTTTATGAAGTCTAACGACTGGGTATAAAATGGTATTCAGAAAAGTATATTCTCGTCATACCGGTCTAATTCTCAAATATAAAGTGTCTCTATATATGTATACTCGACATTGGCAGAGTTAAAAGATACTCAACATTGGCAGAGTTAAAAGATTTGTTCGGCATAAGCAGACACAATAGCAGCTTTAATAACAACTGAACCAAAGATTTTTTCTTCTATTTCTATCTAAACTTATCATATCATCATCATCAGACCATTTAAGTCCCCACTGCTGGGGCATGGGCCTCCCTCAATCACATGAGGGGTAATTGCCATACTCAACACGCTTGGCAGACGGGTTGGCGAGGGTTTTGATATAAATGCAGAGTTTTTCTTCTCTGGGTGCTGATGATCATGCCAGCAGCTTTACCTTAGTCGCCTTTTACGACACCTCGGTAAGAGTGAGGGTGGCCTATTCTACTCTGCCGGGGACCACACGGCCACTTATCATATATTTGTCATAAATTGTATGTCACATAATTATACATTACTGAAACAGATTAAAATCGTTGGAACGGCACAGTTTGTCACGAAATGGTTAATTTTGAAACAATCGATACATAATAATTACCTATTTTGAAGCAGCAATACAAATGGGGGACAGTAAAGTATTACTTTTAATTTAAAGGTACATATTGATTTATATTGTTATTGAAGAGGGGACTTTGTATGACCATGGGATTTTGCCTAATGAAGTTCTACTTCGTTTCGTTTATTCCACCGACTGGGTAATGTTATGATACTGTTGAGATGTTTTTTGAACTAGCTCCAAAGAAGAGCTCTGGCCTTGACAGCTCGTTTCTGTAGGAGAAAGATAGCTTGAATGTTGGCCTCAGATCCCCTGTTTTCTCGTGGTCCCAGGATTTCGTCACATTAATGGGAAAACAAGTGAGAAATGTTTCTCGTAGTCCCATTTATAAATTAAGTTATAAATTATATCCTCCTGTATACTTATTCTGTCTGCAAAGTTATAATAATAATCATAATAATTCTCACAACCTCTCATACGTTGACCTGACTCCGTACTAAGTAGCTTAAGCACTTGTGTTACAGATATAAGACAACAGAGGAACACAAATATATACTTAAATACATATATTACACCCAGACACCGAACAAACACAAGTGTTCATCGCACGAATGTTTGTCCAGGGTGGGGATCGAACCCACGACCTTTGATATTTCTAGACCCATCTAGACATAGCAGCACGCCATAAGACAAGACGCTATCTATGTATGGAAATAGCAGAAATACACACACATGTCTTGCTGATTCATAAGTTTATTTTTCCGACTGCCCGGGGCTAAACTAAATCTCCCAACCAGGGTTGGGAGATTTAGTTCAGCTAGAGGATCTCATTGAAATTTTGAGTTTAACTTCAAATACATGAACGGGGCGTGACGCCCTGTTGGTCTAGTGGTTTAAGTACCGGGCCGTGATTTCGGAGTCCTGGATTCCGGTTCGAGAAAAAGGTATGTTTCGATTTTTTCCACCATAGCTTGGGTTTGTGATCACCACTCCGCATTAGGCAAGCGTTGTGATTAGGCCTAAGCCTATCATAGTTTTGATGACTTGATTTCTTTGATGGAAGCTTTTGCCCTGCAGTAGGTGATACCACGGCCTCAATAGTCAATACTCAATTGCTTATTGCATTTCACAGTGTATAAAAGGTGTTCCAAAAATCACCATGATCACCATGGGCCCTATAGGCCTCTCAGAGGTCCGCAGCGCTGGCCCTGTGTTTCACCGACTGAGTAGGGGTTCCGGATGCCTATTTCAGGGGATAGGAGTTGACTAGGTAGCGTACTAGTGACTCTTCTGGTGTTGCGGTTTTCTATGAGCCGTGGCAATTGTTTTTTAGATGACCTTCTCTGGCTGCCACTTATCCCAAAAACATAACAGCAAACCTTCATTCAACCCTTTTCATCACTCATTAATAAGTCACACAGGTACCTGTATCATCCCACACCCACCCAGATAACAGGTAATGAATTACAGGTAATCGATTCGGGAACAGTTTTAACCAAGCTTCAATTGGGTCGGTATGAATCGATTAAATAGGTCAAACCAGGGCAAACTCACTATATTTGGGATAGGGTTGCCCGATTTTTCTAATCGATTATGTACCTTCCTCCTTGCCTTTTTCCGAATACACTGGGTAGGTTTTTCTTATTTTACCTAGACCTCAAGGCTGTTCTTTTGAGGGTCTTTCCTGCTTATTTCAAAACGCGGTATTAGAGAAGTTCCGGAACTAAACTTGTGCCTGCCTCTTTTTAACCCCGGACACAAAAACTACGGGGTGTTATAAGTTTGACGTGTCTGTATGTGTGTGTGTGTGTGTGTGTGTGTGTCTGTCTATAGCATCGTAGCTCCCGAACAAATGAACCGATTTTGATTTTGTTTTTTTTGTTTGAAAGATGAATAAGAAGGGAGTGTCCTTAGCTATGTTGAATAAAAATCGATCCAAGATGGCCGCCGTCACAAAGATTTGGATTTTATGTTTTAACACAACTGCCACAATATGGGTATCGTATAAAAGGGCTTGAGTAGCAGAATATATTAATTGTGAAAAATTTCAAATCCAAGATGGCCGCCGTCAGGAAATGACGAATAACCTATTTGTCGTTACAACTGCCTCAATATCGGTATCAAATGAAAGAGCTTTAGTTGTGTCGGGGGTTTTTTAAATTTTCAATTTTTATAGCATTGTGTTTTGGAACGGGACAGCTTGAGCTTTAGTATGGTAATAACTTAAGCCCGCGATTTATAATAAGATGGTTTTGGGTTTACCTTATGTTTAGCTTTTTATTTCGACGGACCGTTTGGATCAATGGTAGTGAACGCTGCCTCTGGTGGAAGGGTTGCGGGGTTGATCCCCGCACAGTTCAAACACGGGTCTGTTTGTATTGATCTTTAATTTATCTCAAAAAGTTTTTCAAAATTCATTGTCGAGGCTGCTTGGCCTTCTCGACTCCCACAGTAATTAAATTAAAAAACAAAAAATGTCTTATATTTGGTAATAATGATTATAACTAATTGTAAGACTCTACTTCTTATGATTCCATGTTGTCTACTTTTTATAATAATATTGTGAATGCTCGTAAAGGCTTACATGTAGGTCCCCAATAGACAAGTGCTACCTACGTAAATGTTTGTATGTCAAGCTGTAAGCATTCCTAATAAATAAATAAATAATAAATAGATCTGGGTTTTTTCTATGTATTGTTAGTATGTATTTACAAAAGAAAAGTATTCAATGTATATATTTTTAATTCCGCTGTTGGTTCTGATATCCGAAACACAGGTGCTTGAGCTACCTATTTCGTAGTCAGATCAATGTATGTGATGTTGTGAAATACTAATTAATTATTATTATTTATTATTTGCTTCATTTTATTTTGTGTTTGACTTGGTATGAGAATAATAGACCATTCTATAAATAATTGACGATTAAAAAGAGTAACTAGCGAGTTTCTTGCCAGATCATCTCGTCCAAAATCAACTTTCCGAATCTGTGGTAGAATTACATAATGTTTATTAAGTTTTTCATGTGATAGGTGGCAGACGAGCAGACGGATCACCTAATGGAATGCGATTACCGCCACCCATTGACGCCGCTGACACCAGTGGAGTCACAAGTGCGCTGCCAACTCCTAGATTGGGCCTCCGGTACCCACACTCACGCAGCTAAACACAGCACATTGCTGCTTCCCGCCGATTTTGTCAAAATCATGTGAACGAAAACATATAGTAGCCAAGTTCTGAATCGACTTTTTCTTAGAAGATCATTAATAGTGACCTAGAACCTTCGATTCGAGTCGCCAACAGTTCTGACCTTCCATGAATTCTACATACAGTTTCTAAGTAAACAGCCTTGGCTGCAACGTCGCTTTTCCAATGACAACCAAATAATCAATGGTTTCATGTTAATCGAAGTTGAAGTATGTGAGGCGCACAGGAGATTGTATAGCCAAGTGCTGTATGTGAAACGAATTTATTTATACCTCAATCTCACAGAATCGTGGTATAAATAAATTGCTGTATTTCGCTGCGTGATAGAGGGTACCGAACGCCCAATCCGGGGGAAAGGGAGCTTTAGAGGTTGGCAGCGCACTTGTGACTCTATTGGTGTTGCGGGTGTCCATGGGCGGCGGCAATCGCTTACCATTAGGTGATTCGTCCGCTCGTCTGCCACCTTCACATAAATATTCATACACATATACGTATACATATATATATAACACGTATACATATATGTATATATATATATATATATATATATACAAATATATATATGGGCTCGGTATGACTTTAACAATTTGTTTGAAAATTGAAACAAATCTTTAATTGTTTCACTCCCTAAAGTTCTACGCCTTTTTTATTGTCTTATCAGACACGCATATTTAAGAAGGTAGATTATATTTATACTATTTAAAAAGAGGTAAATCGTAGGATTTACCCCTTGGTAAATCCATTTGTACTTGGCGATTCCGCTGTGTCTAAAGACAGCGGAATCGCTTATAATAATCCCAAAAACACGAAACTTAGCTCTAAGGAATTAAAGTCCAGAAAGGAAGTGAGGGCGGACCAGGCCACTAGTTAATGAATAAATTTAAAACATTTAAAAACAATCCTGATCCCATACCAAGGTTATCCGTTGTCTTCATCATTTCAGCCAATAGACGTCCACAGCTGGACATAGGCCTCTTCCAATGTTCTCTACACATATCGGTCCTGTGCCGCCCGCATCCAATGGATTCCCGCAACCTTCACCAAATCGTCGGTCCACCTTGTCGGGGACCGGCCACGGCTGCGACTTCCTGTACGCAGACTCCACTCGAGGATCTTTCCTTCCCAACGGCTGTCTGTTCTCCTTGCTATGTATTGCCACTTGAAGCATGCAATCTTTTGGGCTGCCTACGTCTGTGACCTTAGTTCCTGCGGATCTCATCCGCTGTTTATGGAAAGCAATAAGAATGAAAGTACCACAAATGCTCGGACCCAACACAAAATCATCATCATCATCATCATTTCAGCCAAAAGACGTCTACAGCTGGACATGGGCCTCCCCCAATGTTCTCCACACAGATCGGTCCTGTGCCGCCCGCATCCAATGGATTCCCGCGATCTTCACCAGATCGTCGGTCCACCTTGTAGGAGGCCTGCCACGGCTGCGACTTACTGTACGTGGCCTCCACTCGAGGACCTTTCTGCCCCACAAAAATATTTTTCATAAACAAACATTTTGTGACCTGCTTAGCGACCCACAGCTTAAAGCAGAGGTACTTATATCAGTTATCAGTGGCAGTGGTTTGAGTGCCACGGCGCTAAGCGGATTGTAAAGAACAATACAGCAATTATTGTTCTTATTCACTGCGCTGTTATTACGAATTTCAGAAACATTTTTTTTTACATAAAATTTGATAATTTGAGGTTGAGTCGAAATTTGAAAAAAAAAGAACATCTCATATTTTTAAACGAACTTGGCGCATTTTTTTACTTGCTAATGTTTCTGGTAATCGATGACTGCGGTAATGGAAGAAGTTGTAAGTGCATTTTTAATGTCAAACCATAAATTTCTTTGTAACTAATCGCCAAGTTCGTGAAAGGAAATGTTTAAAATAGAAACTTTTCGCTCTATTTCAAAGTAGAGTTGTAAGAATAAAAAAGTGTTGGAACTATTAAAAGTTAAGTTAAAAAATGTGCAGAAAAGATATTGTTCATAGCTTCAAAACATAGAAGCTTGGAACTAATCAGTATGACAAATTTTTTTTTTTTTTTTAGGGTCTTACATACAAAACTTATATTTTGTAAATACATACTTATAATACTGTATAGAAAACACCCAGACCAATACAAACAGACATGTTCATTCACCGCACAGTATAAACATTTGTTTGAACAAATGTTTGTACTGTGCGGGGATCTGACCGGGACTGACCGGATGGCGCAATGGATAACATTTCAAAATTGCTGAGCTATGAAACGAAAATACCATTTCTTTATTTACTTTTCCGCTTCTCGAATATATTTTATTTATTTTTTATATTGATTATTTACTGAGAAAAAAAATAAAAACTAAAAAACGTAAGATGACGTCATCGGACGTCATTTGTCCTTAGCACATTATAGTTTTAAATTTACGAAATGCCAAACCAATGACATGCTACTGTCAAAATAAAAGACAACTTGTCAACGTTGAATGAATGAATGACGTTGACAATGTTGACACTAGTATTCTTTACCTTTGACAGTAGTACCTTTTTTATTAAAGCAAAGGAACATTGCTGTATTCAGCTGTCCGATGACGTCATTTGGCGCTTACGTCTATTAAGAATATAAAGAATTTCAATAATTATTTTATGCATGAGAATGGCAAAATTTTGGAAAAAGAAAAAAATAAGGGTCTGTTCATTTTATGTCTATTTTCATATAAAAAACAATATGGACATGTTAAAAATATGAAATGTTGTCCATTGGTAGTGACCCTGCCTCTTACGCCAAAGGACGTGGGGTCGATCCCCACCCTGGACAAATATTCGTGCGATGAACACTTGTGTTTGCTGGGTGTCTGGGTGTAATATATGTATTTAAGTATATATTTGTGTTCCTCTGTTGTCTGATATCTGTAACACAAGTGCTTAAGCTACTTAGTACGGAATCAGGTCAACGTATGAGATGTTGTGAGAATTATTATTATTATATTATTATCTAAACCTTTTCATCAACAATCATAATAATATTGTGAACGACAATATTAGTGTCGTAGTCATAACTTTATTTTAATAGTTACAACCCATAAACTGAAAATATTGATACAATAAATTAATTAATTGTGCTTTTTATTAACTTCCATATCAACTTACGTTAGCTAAAAGTTATCAATTCACGCCATTTTTTTTTTGCTACAGTTGACTGATCTGCAAGATCAGAGAAGTTGTCGATGCGTCGCCGGTCTTTCAGAAACACGTCGCTAGGGCACACTAGCGACGCCATTTTATTTAAGTGGTAATTTTAACAATATCGAAGTTCGATCACCTATAATTTACTTTTTGGTCTGCTTCCTACTCGAAATATGAATTACCTGTGAGTTAGTTACTGAATAATTGCGAGTGCAAAAACAGATCAAAAAATTCATCATCATCATCATCATCAGCCCATTTAAGTCCCCACTACTGGGGCACGGGCCTCGCTCAATCAAATGAGGGTTAATTGCCATACTCACCTCGCTTGGCAGACGGGTTGGCGAGGGTTTTGATATAAATGCAGAGTTTTCCTTCTCTGGGTGCTGATGATCATGCCAGCAGCTTTACCTTAGTCGCCTTTTACGACACCTCTTTGTCTGATATTGGTACACAATATTAAAATAATACACTGATTTATAGACAAGAAAACAAGCGTAGACTTGGCAAAAACGATATCGTCGATCAAAAAGTTAATTATAAGTATTAAATAAATAGTATATATTCTTTCCGAGAGGCTCGATTTTGGAAATTGTTATTAAGATTTCCGGTTTAGTTGCTCTTAATTTAAATCGATTGGCGTCCCTAGTAACGGCCACCCGTCGCCATAGAACAGATAAATTCAATAGGCTTGTGTCCTATTTTTTCTCTTGTTGCTAATATAAGAAGCCCTCAAAAGTGAAAACTTCGGTGAAAGAATGGATTTGTTAGCTTTGAAACTCTTCGAGTTAGGACAATTTGAAAATCACATGAAATAGACTTGCCCAAAACGCTCCATACAAACAGCGACGCGAGGCGTGACGACAGCCCTCATGGGGCGCATCGCGAGACAGCTTTGTTCGATAGCTATATGAAATAGTGCGCTTATGAAAATGGTTTCTTAACAAAAGTTGCTATAAATTGAATAAGATATCAATTACTATATAAATATTTCATAAATTTAAGACTTAAAATTCACTTGCCTATATTTGCCTTTGAGGGCTCATAACAAAAATAAGGTTTCAAGCTGAAATTTTGTACATAGGTCCTTTTTCCTTTATTTCTCAATACTATTTAAAAATCTGCCAATCTCTGACCTAGTACACAAGCCTGTTAAAGGTATCGATATTACCAAACTTCTGTACAGGCAATTACAATTTTAAAATATTGGACATGACCCTTTGGGTAGATAACATCTATTTATTGCTATCCGATAACCAACACCACTGCATTAAATTGTAAGATAGTGTTGTGAAACCATCGATATCGACTTTTGTTAGGCCTTCATGATCAGTGACGATTGACCGCATTGAATTGTACCTAAGCGCGTTTTTTTAGGGTTCCGTAGCCAAATGGCAAAAAACTGAACCCTTATAGATTCGTTATGTCGGTCCGTCTTTCCGTCTGTGTGTCCGTCCGTATGTCACAGCCACTTTTCTCCGAAACTATAAGAACTATACTATTGAAACTTGGTAAATAGATGTATTTTGTTAACCGCATTACGATTTTTACATAAAAATTGGAAAAAATAAAAAAAATGGGGGGTCTTTATCCGTCGGTAAATACTCACGTAGGCAAACCGTTCCACGAACTGGAGTATGAGGTAAGTAGACATTCCTACAGCTGCCCAGATCAAAACATAAATACCTAATTAATACGTGCCCAGGTCATTCTTTGTGATGGTGAGTACCATATTAGTTACTGGTTTGGGGAAACCCGTAAAGTCTGTACAATAGGCACTTAAAATTACCGAAATTGGACCCAAACCCTTGGGATAGCATCTATTTATTGCTTTCCAATAACAAACGCCAACCACATTAAATTCTAAGTTAGTGTTGTGGGAGTATCGATATCGACTACTGTAAGTCCTTAAAAATCATTATTAACAGTCGATAGAGCTCAGCTCAGCAAAAAAAATAGAACCAATGATAAATAACTTTTATTTTCAGTGAACTATTTTTTTTTAATTTGTTTTATATGCTATAAATCAAGGGGTATTTATACCAGTCCAGCTATTCTTGAGTTATAAGTGGTTTAACTAACTAAAAATAGGTATAAATATTGAAAATGCTTCAGCATCCAAACCTATTTATCGACAGATAATAATAATCTCAGTATGTTATTTCCGGTTGCGTCCAAAGCTGTTGCTTTGGAGACGAAGTGGCGCTTACACCATGATGCAGGAATTACGTATGTACAAATAAAATGCATGCCATTTGTCACATAAAATTTCACATAACACTAAGTGGATAAGAAGACGGATATATTGCTAGAATACCATATCATGTACTTGGTTTTTTGTAAAATGAATTATCATAATCAGGATTTGGGGGTCTGATAATTATTATACGAAAAGCATTGTTTCTCATAATCTATTATCTCACCAACCGAGCTAATGATATGCTAATAAATATACATATTAAAGATTTGAAAAATCCTGAGATGTATATGTTACAGGCAATGTGTATAATACGATTAATTTCATACATTGCCTAGGTATTGTAGAAAATGCCCGAAGCGCATCAGGCAATGTGTAAAATAAACGACCACGGGAAGATGGAGAGTGCGCGGCGTGCGAGACTACCCCACAAACAAATCGCAACTTGTTTGTTTTGCTAGTACATAGCACTCACGCAAGGATAAACGTAAGCTCCCTGTGGAGTAGTAGCAAAAAGCCACTCGCTTGCTCTGGCGTGTCCAGACCGAGAGCTGCCGCGGCTCGAGCGGCGACTGCGCCTCACAGAGTATTTTTAATATAGGAAACTGCGCCTCGTCTCGGCCTGGATAGCCGCGAGCTGAGCGCGATGCTCCACCACTCGGCATCTTTAATTTTCTTTTTGTATTGCGCCTCCACCGCTATATAGTAGTAAAAAAAATATAAAACATAGACACTATCAAAAAGGATGGTTTGGCCGTCGCCAACAGTGACTTTCTGCAGCAATTTTTTGGCACGGTCAAGTGCACGTAGACCTATACACTTGCCATTCGATTTTTTCCTAATGGTGCAGAAGATAAAGGAGGTGGAAATGTCAAAATGGACAAGCTCTAAGTGGGTGGGAAGGGAACTGCTATGTGAGAAGCGCTGTCTACGCAAAAAACACGTAGATACTTAGGTATATCAACCAATAGAACAGAATGTCTTATCATCCACGCTGTCTGCTGGTGGACGTTAAAATTAGGATAGCTAACATCAGATCAGTCCCTATCTAATTTAACCATAAAAATTGAAACTAACTTAATCAAAGAGAAGAAAAATCGATTACGTACATTACCTAACTATGCGTCAACCGACATTCTATATTATACAATACCTAGGTATTCCATACATTTCCTAGGTAAAGTGTGAAATAGTTTCAACATTCAATAAATCTTTTCACAAATTGCCTGGACGACCCCGGCATTTTATACATTTCCTAGGCATTGTATAGAATGCCTGCATTATACACTTTGCCTATAATATATACATGGATTCAAACCTAGGACCTAGGGGCCATATTCTTAGTCATACGTCACCCAAGGTTACACCTGAAAACCAGCGCTATAGCGGCTTCGGCCACTGCATGAAATCCTGGGTTTGGGCCTTGTTGGGTACAGAATTTGTTCTATTTGTGTATTTATGTTACTTGTGTTTAAATTGGTGTTCAGTGGCCAATAAAGAAATCTTTGTCTTTTTTATCTTTCACTGAGCTACCATCTCAAAGTCAAAGTCAAATAATTCTTTATTTGCATAGGCTTGTACACAGTACTTACAAATCGTCATACATTTGAATGACTTAAAACTATTTATAAGTACTTATGTATAATTTACACGTTAATACATATATATGTTGATACATAAAATATACTAAAGAAATAAATAAACATAATGCAATTCTACCACCGGCTCGGAAAGTTGTTTCTGGTCGAGAAGATCCGGCAAGAAACTCGCCAGTTGCTCTTTTTAATCGCCAAACTTTCATACAATGTTGTGTCGTCATCAAACCAAGCCATACAGTTTAATTGTTACACAAAATAAAATAAAGGAAATAATAATAAAATAAATATTATGAGGTAAACCCAAAGGTGGCACCTGTTCACAAGTATGACGTATGTGTCAGCCATCATTTGACTCAACCATATTAGAGGGAATGTAATGACCCGTCGCATAGCGCCACCACCTCAGAGACATTTGAGTGAGCATGACTACCTACTTAGGTTCCCCTCATAGGTCACAAAGAGTAGTAGTTACTTAATCCAATACTAATAAACTGCAGGACGAGGTGTACAATAGTAGGTGAGGTGGTTAGAATCTTGTCAATTATTGAATAATCAATATAAATCAATTTCATACAGTAATAAATGCTGCTAAGCCTAATTTATTAAAATTCATTAATTATATAATATTAATAATTTCCGTTAATATATATGAAAATGCTACAAGTGTGCAGGCATGGAGGTCATTATGTCCATGAATCCTTATCATTTAAGTAGTCTACAATTTTATAGTATCCTTTACTCATTAAATATGCTTTCACGTGAGATTTAAATTTATGCGTTGATAACTCAATAACATTTTGTGTCAACTTATTGTACATTTTAATACTTAGACCAACAATTGAATTATAAATTTTTTGAAATTTCAGATTTATTTCTAGTGCTAAAACAATGACAATCAGATTTTTTCGAAAGAATCTCTAGCCTTACCCTAGATTTATCGATATCTTAATTTTTCAACAGTATTCCGTGTGCACAGAATCCTTCGAAAAGTGTTATATCGATAAAGGTTTCTAGTTTGAGAGCAACACTTTTCTGTATTTTCAAACTAAGACAAAAGGAGAGAATTTGAAATGGGGGTCTCAAAGATAAAGTATTTATTGGTTGGCCGAGCTGAAACTTTTCTGCTAAGCGGATATTTTGTGGAATCGGGTCGCGAATTTCCAAAGCCTATGATATAATGCTTTAAAAATTCGCGACCCGATTCCGAGATACTATACGTTTCTTTTAGTAATTATCGGACCCCAAATATTTATTTTTTATGACATTGGTGGCAGACGAGCAGACGGCTCACCTGATGGTAAGCAATTGCCGCCGCCCATGGAAACCCGCAACACCAGTGCAGTCACAAGTGTGCAGCCAACCTTTAAACTCCTCTCCCCCCTTCCCCCGGATTGGCTCTCCGGTACCCTCACTCACGCAGCGTAACACAGTACTGTGCTACTTCATGCCGGTTTTCTGTGGTATCACTCCGGTCGAGCCGGCCCATTCATGCCGAAGCGTGGCTCTCCCACGGTTACACCATGATCCACATACATGTTGTACACGCATTTTACACTGCAAATCCTATCCCATTTCAATCACGTGACTGACTCATGTCAACTAGATTTTGTTTACTGTCCCACTGCGGGGCAAAGGCCTCCATCATAGAAATCAAGTCATCGCTATTATGATGGGATTAGGTTTGATCACCACGGTTGCCAAATACAGATTGGTGATCAACAAACCCGAGCTTTATTCGAAAAATTCGAAACATATCTTTGTTCAACCCGAGAATCAAATAGGACCCCGAGATAATGGCCCGGTGCTTAAACCATTAGACCTGCGGGTTACTAGACGAATACCTAAATATCTACCTTGAAAAGTTTCAAAATATTCATCTCTCCACTTTCTAACAAATTAAACCAAAACTCGGCTCTTAAGCGAGAACCTCACTCTTCATTAATTACCTTCAAATTAATTGCAATGAAAAGTTGTAAGTCCGGCTAATTTAAAACTAAGCGCGTATCGACTGAAATTTTGTAATCGCTTAAAGTTAATTTAGAGTTTGGATGGCCAATCAGATTGAAGCAGGGCTGTCCCTAATGTCCAAATTCAAATATTTTAATAATATCCTTCAACCAATTAGTATGAATTCACAAAAGAAAAGTAATATATGTATATATTTGTAATGGGCTATTTGACTTATTTTGAAAACCTTATGTTATTTATTAGTGTATAGGAACCCTAAAAATATTTTTTAGTTTCATTAATTATAAATAGGATTGTTCGTTTGGAAAATCATTATAAAATATAAAGATTATTTAATCTGTCGCTGTCGCTTAAAATGCTTCATTCAGCAATATGGCGTCGAATCTTTCGAGTGACGTCAACGTTTTGTAAACAAGTAGGAAATTCGATAGCACACGATAAATTTGATAGATGATTAGCGTCCCGCATAGATAAAACACAAATGGCGTCGAGTCTGTCACTTGTTTTGCTTACAAAGGGCTGACATCACAGTAAAGAAAGAAAATATAAACCGTCTACGACGGGTCAGACGGGTCACTTAATGGTAAGCGATTGCTACCGCCCATGTACACCCGCAATACCAGTAGAGTCACAAGTGTGCTGCAAATCTTTGAACTCCCCTTTATTCCGCTGTTGGTTCTGATATCCGTAACACAGGTACCTACTTGAGCTCAAGCACCGTAGTGCAAAAGCCTTAGTGTTTCCCTTGGCAGAAATATTATAATACTTGTACCCTTGGTTAAAAAAAAGTTGTGATTCCGGATCCTAGCTGAAAACGAATGAAATAAAAAGTCTTACTTATTTGCTTGATTTGGCAACCCTACCTCTAATTGGCTGGGGGACAACGCATCAGGGCAGCGGAGACTAACTCCGCCAACACTCCAGGGCCTAGTTCAGAAACTAATCAAAATGTGTGGAATATATTACTGCTTAGTTTAAGTTGCCACTCGATGCGATCGTTAGTTGTTTTGTGATGTTAATGTTGTTTAGATTGGGTTATTTTCACAACATGACACGCACCCTTAGTAAAACACCGACCTAACTCAAAATTTTAATATACAGCGTGTGTATTTTATACGGGCGAATAATTAATCCAGCTATAATATCTGATCCTACGAATCGTATAAGATAATCATTTCATTAAATTTTGTGGTTAATTAGGTGTAATGATTTTTCTAAAGTGCAACCCAGCAGCAATGTATGCCGTCCAACTTTGTTTGACATGACAAGTGACATGAGTGTCATGACACTCGTATGACGTTTAGATACTTATTGTCGAGGACAGACCTCCTTGCCGCTTAGGCGCCGTTATAAATAGAAAAAGTATTTCTTTGACCTTCTTCTTCTTCTGACGTTTCGGCCGATAACATGTAAATTTTCTGTATTATTATAAATTTATTTTGTTATTATATTAATTTTACCCCCTGAACCGGTGTCTCCTTTTTCTGTCTGCCACATCGTTTGGTCCTTCGAAGCGCGGAGTTCGCCGTATAGGCGCCATCAGCGCAAATTTTCAAATTCAAAATTCAAAATGTGGCAGACGAAAGAAAACGCGCATAAAATAGTGAAATAATATTATTAAAATAAATAAATAAAAAATACAAACCAAAATAACCAAAATTCCAAGCAAAATTTTTTATGACAAGAGAGAAACAAAAAACGCAATGACAACTTCTGTCAATATATGTAAAAACATAAAAAACTAAAGATACCCAAGGAGTCTGTACTCGACACTTATGTCTACGTTAATTGATGTTATTAACGTTAACTACCAGTGGATGCAATACATTGCGTGCTCAATTCATCATCATCATCATCAGCAACCCACACTCGTCCACTGCTGGACATAGGTCTCCCCTAATGCACGCCACTACTCCCGATTTTCGGCCACTCTCATCCAGCCCACACCAGCCAGCCTTCGAATGTCATCATCCCATCTTGTCGCAGGGCGTCCTACACTACGCTTACCGAGTCGCGGTCTCCACTCAAGGACTTTACGGCTCCAACGGCTGTCAGTTCTGCGGCTAATATGACCAGCCCACTGCCACTTCAGTTTGCTAATTCGGTGGGCTATGTCGGTGACTCTGGTTCTCTGTCGGATTACATCATTTCTGATGCGATCCTTCAGAGATACTCCGAGCATAGCCCTTTCCATAGCTCTTTGAGCGACTTTGAACCGGTGGACTAGTCCAGCCGGGAGTGTCCACGTCTCGGCACCGTAAGTCATGACCGGAAGGACGCACTGGTCGAAGACTTTCGACTTAAGACTTTGAGGGATGGGTGACGAGAAGACTTGACGAAGTTTACCAAATGCTGCCCAGCCTAGCTGAATTCTTCTATTGGCTTCTCTCTCGAAGTTGTTTCTGCCTAATTGGAGCGCTTGTCCTAGATAGACATATTCCTGAACAACTTCGAGAGGTACTCCATTAACAGCGACCGGTCCCGGATCAACGAGCTCGTTGAACATGACCTTGGTTTTATCCAAGTTCATCCGAAGACCGATGTGTTTGGAAGATTCAGCCAGGCTGCTCACCATCTCCTGTAGGTCTTGTAGGGTTTCCGCCAAGATGACGATGTCGTCTGCAAATCGTAGGTGTGACATGTACTCGCCATTAATATTGATTCCGCGCTCCTTCCAGTTTAGCGTTCCAAACATGTCCTGCAGCGCAGCGGAGAAAAGTTTCGGAGATATAACATCTCCTTGTCTCACACCACGTCGTAGCAGGACAGGCTCAGTTTGGCCACTTTGGATTACCACGGACATATTAGCAGCGTCATACAGACACCTCAACACCTCGATATATCGCCAATCGACTTGGCACCTTTGCAAGGCCTCTAGAACAGCCCAGGTCTCGACGGAGTCAAAAGCTTTTTCATAGTCCACAAACGCCATGCACAGGGGCTGGTTATACTCTTTGGTCTTCTGTATAACCTGCCTCACTGTGTGAATATGGTCTATGGTGCTATAACTCCGCACGTGCTACAACTCCGTGCTCAATTATTTTGTATGAAAAAAAAAGTACCTTAAATTTCCTAAAGAAATGTATGTAAACAGGCTCCCTAGGTCCGATAGTAATCGCCATTAAAATATTCGCCCGTATCAAATAAACACGCTGTAGATGCTAAGTAAAAATAGTATCAGCTAAAATCCAGGGATGAAAGGTCATCTAACAACAATTTTGAGTTAAGTAAATAGGTACACTCACATATGAACACGAGATGAAATTTGAGGTGCGTTATTTACTCAAGACTACTCAAGAATAAATTGCAAAGAAATGCTATAAAAATATCAACAATTTTGAGTTAGGTCAGTATTTTACTAAGAGTGACAACCTGTGCGGACAAAGAATGGGATCAGAAATGGCGGCGCATCTATTCACTTCTCACTCGCACACCCACGAGTGCGAGTATAGACGCAAATAGTGTGCGAGCGAGAAGTGAATAGATGCGCCGCCATTTCTGATCCCATTCTTAACCGCACAGGTTGTACATTGATCTGACTCCGAGATAGGTAGCTCAAGCACCTGTGTTGCGGATATCAGAATATACAGTGGGATTACAGATATATAGATACATATAATAAAAACAAACTTATAATACATAGATGACATCCAGACCAATTCGCCGTGTGGTCCCCGGCAGAGTAGAATAGGCCACCCTCACTCTTACCTAGGTGTCGTAAAAGGCGATTAAGGTAAAGCTGCTGGCATGATCATCAGCACCCAGAGAAGGAAAACTCTGCATTTATATCAAGACCCTCGCCAACCCGCCTGCCAAGCGTGGTGAGTATGGCAATTACCCCTCATGTGATTAAGGGGGGGCCCGTGCCCCAGCAGTGGGGACTTAAGTGGGCTGATGATGATCAAGACCAATACAAACGGGTACATTCATGCCAAAAATGTTTGTACTTTGCGGGGATCGAACCCGCAACCCTTGCACTAGAGGCAGCGTTCACTACCACTATTCCAAACGGGTCGGTCGGGTTTATTAGATGGTAAATATTCAATTGAGTAAAATAATTAATATTATGTAGGTAGCGATCCGGATACATCTTTTTATTGGATGAAAAGTAATTGGAATCAAAAATGTATTAGATAATATATCTTAGTTGAGTTGGCCAAAAATATATATCCCTAAGGAGGAAACACGCCTGAAAAAACTTTTCCCAGAATTTCAAAATTATTTGCTGTTCAATTTTCTTAAATAACCTTCTCAATATTTTTTTGATAATAAATTTTAAACTCTACATAACAAAAATGATTATCAGAACAGAAACCAGCAAACAATTTTGGAAATCTGGGACGAATTTTTTTGGGGCCAAAAACCATCTTATGACCGTGGGAGAGCCACGCTTCGGCATGAATGGGCTGGCTCGATCGGAGTGATGCCACGGCCTCACAAAAACCGGCGTGAAGCAGCACTGTGCTGTGTTTCGCTGCGTGAGTGACTGTACCGTAGGCCCAATCCGGGAGACAGGAACGTTTAGAGGTCGGCACTTATAACTCCACTAGTTTCGCGGGTATGCATGGGCGGAGGCATTGGCTTACCATCAAGTGATCCGTCTACTCGTTTGCCACCTATCACATAAAATAACCAGTCCAGGCATCTATTGTTTATTATACTACGAGAAGCAAGTCTGTTTATTATCCAAGCTCCGTACAATCCTATAGCAAGGTGACAAGGTTTCAGGAATAGAAGCCTTGATTCATAAATTGACCATATTAAGATGTCTGAAAATGACGCAAGCATTCACAGGGTATATGTATGTGAGAAAAAACGAAACGCTTGTGCGATTCAATTTAACACAGCGCCATCTGTTGAGCAATGTTGAAACTAAAATGTACTTACCCTAATTTTTATTGCATTTGTTTTGCTTTTGTTGAGCGGTGCCTGTTAAACTTGTACAAGCTTAGTAGAATCATAGCGCGGTCATGGGATACTTTTTATCCCGAAAAATTACAGGTTCCTATGGGATAATTAAAAGCGAATAGTTACTATAGAGGCAACGCCGTGCCTAGTTTTCGCCGAAAACTATGTATTAATAAGAAAATTAAGAGAAAGTTTTTATTTAAGGTGACGGGTAGGGCACACTAGCGACGTCAATCGATTTTAATTTTTAGCTACTAAACCGGATCTATTTTAAACCATTTCGGGGTTACAACCTCTAAGCAAATACTTATATTATTTATTAAATAACCATGCACATGTGTTCATTCACGCAATAAGTAAAAGCTTTTGGCGTGAATCATTTTTTCGCGTACAAAAACAGACCCAACATTTGTGCATGGTTATTTGATAAATAGTATAAATGTTTGCCTAGAGGTTGTAACCTCGAAATTGCTTAAAATAGATCCGGTTTAGTAGCTAAAAATTTAAATCGATTGGCGTCGCTTGTGTGCCCTACCCGTCACCTTAAAGATGAACCGAATTGAACGACTCGACGAAAGTTGTTTAACGCACAAATCAACCAAAAATATGAAGCTTATAGAGTATAAAACCTTGGGTTAACTATTTGACTCTGATCACTGTACGTGTACTTAGCCTGTTTCGGGCTATGTTATTCGTGATATTTTGAAAACATGGCGGATATCACCTGAAACCCGTGCAAAAAAAAACTATGTTTTAGTGATATATGTCGTATGAAAGTAAATATCACGAGCACGAGAATTAGGCTCCAGAAGGTGAATTGGACAATTCTCTTTTGACATTAAAAGTGAGAAGTTCATTTGAAACCTAACCGATGTTTTTAAAAATCGAGAATGTTTTCTTTAGAAATCTAATCGAATTTTTATTTGTTAGATTTTTTATCTTAAGCAATATTTGCGAATTAGAACTATCTGAATATGAAATACAATATGTTCATATTCTTAATGGTACACAAAAAAAAATTAAATGATAAATAATTCATCTGAAAAATAAAAACTCTTGCTTGTCGTGTCGGAACCACCTTCGTCACCAAGAGAACGACCCGTTTGGAACAGTGGTAGTGAACGCTGCCTTTGGTCCAAGGGTTGCGGGTGCGATCCCCGCACAGTACAAACATTTGTGTGCATCAACATGTCTGTTTGTATTGGTCTGGGTGTTTCCTATGTATTATACGTATGTATTTACAAAAGAAAAGTATTTGTTTCGGAAAGAGATATTCGAAGGACCGCGATAATTTGGGAAAGCTTGACTAACCTGGTCATCCAAGCATCCGCGTGGTGTGCTGTCTCAGGGAGACTGTAAATCCAAAGGGGCTGGTTCTTGTTGCTATCACCGCACCACCGTACTAAGTCCAGATCACAGAATATTCCCGCAAATGTATTGTCTTTATTATAAGTATTGAAATTAGAATCGCGCGCGCGGCGACCGTGTCGATCGGTAGGAGATGTCGGAAACTTGTGTTTGAAAAATGTGCCGTTGGCAGCACTGTTGCGGGCGCGTTCCGTTCCAAGGATTTGCAAGACATTCCCAAATACTTTAGAATTTAAAAGAAACGAAAACAAAAAAGATAATATATTATTGTGCTATATACTATTTAACCAAGTTAGGCTAAATACGGAACAGTATTATATGTATATATTTGTAATCCCACTGTTGATTCTGATATCTGTAACACAGGTGCTTGAGCTACCTATCTCGGAGTCAGATCAATGTATGTGATGTTGTGACATATTTATTTTATTTATTTAAGAGAAATTACCAGTTCTTGGTTCCTAATTCAAATCCATGCGGGCATATTTTGCACGAGACAATAATCGTGATTCGATGGCCGCCAAGCCGATTACTGATTTATTGCGATTATTTGTGTCAATCCCTATGAGCAAAACTCCGATTAGCGCATTATGCAATTCATAAGATATTTTCTACAAATTTTATTTGGTAAAAAATATTTTAAGTTTTTTATCAGATTAATTGAGAAATAGTAATACTTGTTATATAATTAATACGGGAGCCGTGTGGTCCCGGCTGAGTAGAATAGGCCACCCTCACTCTTACCGAGGTAAAAAGCGACTAAGGTAAAGCTGCTGGCATGATCATCAGCACCCAGAGAAGGAAAACTCTGCATTTATATCAAAACCCTCGCCAACCCGTCTGCCAAGCGTGGTGAGTAGGGCAATTACCCCTCATGTGATTAAGGGAGGCCCGTGCCCCAGCAGTGGGGACTTAAATGGGCTGATGATGAATACTTGTTATTTTGAAAGAATGAGAACACAAAAAAGTTAATGATTTTTACAACTTAATATTTTTATTTTTAGAATGTTGTTGATATATGTCATATTAAACATCTTATATGTTGACAGGTGCGTCGCTGAGGGCGGCCGGCAAGTCGTGGCGAGCTGAGCACAAGGCTGCGCGAACACTCGGCATCATAGTTGGTGCGTTTCTGCTGTGCTGGCTGCCATTTTTTCTTTGGTAAGTGTACCTTAACCTTAAAGCCCTGTTGGTCTAGTTGTTTAAATACCGGGCCGTGATCTCAGGGTCCTGGGTCCGATTCCCGGGTCAAGCGAAAAGTATGTTTCGAATTTTTCGGACATCGCTCGGGTTTGCCGCCTAATCCCATCATAGTAGCGACAACTTGATTTCTATGATGGAGGCCTTTACCCTACAGTGGGACAGTTTATGGGCTGATAAAAAAGTGTACCTTAAGGGTGCGCCCACGACCGAGTTTTTGTCGAAACGTTTATCCGATTACCGTGCGAAGATAGTTCAGTAGATAAGAACCCTTCCATATGGGCGTCGTGGCAGTCCTAACATGCACCTCTGGATTTTTCAAATCGATGTGCATAATATTTGTACCATTAGCTCGGCGGTGAGAGAAAACGTCATGAGGTAACCTGCATGCTAAACCAGGAAACTACAGGCACTTCAATCCGAAAGACATCGTGACGCTGATGAAACGAATCTTTCGTGAGTAGGAGCGCAAAAGATAGGGGAGGTACAAAAGATCCCTTAGGCTCGACGTGCCCCATGAAAATGACCCCTAACAGATAAGATAAGAACCTGCATGCTCGGATAGTTGCTCAATATTGTGGATACCTAAAATATTTTGAGTGAATCTGAACGTGTAACCGTTATCAAGTTGGTAAGCTTCCCCTGTCTAAGAGTTGCGAAGGTCAGACGGCAGGTCGCTTCATTGTATTTTTTTTTAAATCATAGGTGGTGGTGGTCGGAAGTCTTTTTCTTGACACATTAAGCTTACTTTATTATTGATAAAGATAAATATAAAAAAATCTTTATTCAATTTAGGTCCACACAGAACACTTATGAATGTCAAAATAGGTACATAATATCTACCGCTGGTTCGGAATGTCGATTTCTACTGAGAAGACACCAGCAAGAAACTCAGTAGTTACTCTTTTCAAATATTGATGATGTTACAGAGTTTCAATTGAGAAGAGAAAAAAATACAATTATGAAGGTTAATAGAATATTATGAATAACCACATAAAAGATTAATCAATTAACATGACCAAGAATCCTTATCATTTAAATAGTCTTGCAGACTATAGTAACCTTTCTTCAATAGGCAGGTTTTAACATGAGACTTAAACTTATCCATTGATAGGTTAATGACATTTTGTGGTATCTTATTAAATATCTTAATACTTAAGCCAACAAACGAATTACCGATTTTATGAAGTCTGAGAATTGTTTATATTGAGTCCTGGTTACTTGAATGAAGAGATTAATTACTTTAATGTTATATATAGATTTTTAAAATTTACGAAGTCTTTTTAAGAATGTGCATATTCTTATCCACTAAGCTATCAATACTTTAGACAGCCTCAAACGAACTGATTGCTAACTACCTCTTTTCTATACGTAGGTATAGCCGTCTATAGTGGTGAGGGTGCCTCACCACTCAAGATCTGTCCGTTAACCTCAACGTGTTAATTCCACCCACAGGTACGTCACAACAAATGTGTGCGGCGAGCCGTGCGAGACCCCCTCCGTCGTCGTTGGCGTCCTTTTCTGGATCGGGTACTTCAACTCCGCCCTCAACCCTTTAATCTACGCGTACTTCAACCGGGACTTCAGAGACGCCTTCAAAAACACCCTCATGTGCGCGTTGCCCTGCTGCTTCAGTTGTTGGAAGGACACGGGGACGGCCCAGTTCGTCTAGTGAAGACAGATTTGCGATCAGTCGCAAAAGTTTGGTGAGTTTTGAGTTTGTCGTAAGTGTGCGGTTTCGATTTTGAGCGCGGGTTTTGAATTTATTGCAATAGACCTATTGCGAGTTTAAATTTTATTAAAAATAGAAAGGAAGGTTTTGTAAAGAAGTTAATTTCATGTCTCCCTTTTATATAAAATCTTATAATCAAACCTCAGATTAATTAGATACAATAAAATCAAAATATTTTACAGTTATGAATTTTAATCCCAATTGTGTATCCATTCTTAGATTGTTGTTGACATTACCACGAACAAAGATGATGAGTCACCTATAAAACTAAATTAAAGCTTGCTACAAAATTTAAATTGAAAATATGGACAAGTTAGTTCCAAACAAAACTGTTTTAGGTATGTTATTGCAAATAATTTCAAAAATTACTTTTCGCGCGGATTTTGCAAATCTTTGTGACTTATCGTAAATATTTGAAATGTATAACTGTGAATATTGAAATGTTTGTTAAAATATCTATGAAAATAAAACGAATATACTAATGTAACTATAGGATGTGGGGTGGATGGTTATAATATAAAATTGTAAAGGCTCGAATAAATCTATGGTTATGGATGTGCGATTAGTCGCCGTGTTGTGTGTCGCTTGCGACTTGTGGTCAGTGTGTTAATTACATTTTGTAAATGGTAAGTCAAGTAATGAAGAGAACGATTAATCGCTAAGATTCGTGTCTCCTTGTAAGTGTATGTTGTTTACAAATTAATTTTCAAGTGATTTTGTATTTTTGAAAATAACGCTATTTTGACTCGGATTCAAAGTTTGTGAAATGGTTTAAGAGTATATTAGTAAAAGTATGTAATATTTAAGTCATAAAAACATTTAAATTGTTTGTTCATATTTATTTTTGATGAGTAAAAGAAGCTCGGAAAATATTGAGAGTAAATTGAAAGTATATTTTATAAAAAATAACAGCAAGGATAGGTAATGATGAATAAAAATTGTAGATTAGTGTTGAAAAAAAATATTTTTTAAGCTCATCACTTAGTTGCCATATTGTGGTTAGTGTAAATAAATACTACCTTAGCTGCGTAGCAATAAGATAGATAATTAAGTTGGCAATAATTAATTTATTTGGATAGATTTTCATGTTTGATTGACGCTTCAAGGTGACGGGTAGGGCACACTAGCGACGCCAATCAATTTTAATTTTTAGCTAGTAGCTACGGGTCTAACGCGTATGCGAAAAATTGATTCACGCCAAAAGTGGCCGCTTTTGGTGTGAATCAATTTTTCGCGTACGCGTTTCACCGTTATTTAATAAATAATATTAGTGTTTACCGGGAGGTTGTAACTCCGAAATTGTTTAAAATATATCCCATTTAGTAGCTATAAAATTACAAACGATTGGCGTCGCTAGTGTGCCCTACCCGTCACCTTAACATACTGCCAATCATTTAACCGAATAGTTTGTGTAACATAGTGTATGTACAAATAGATATAGTTGCTCAAAGATTCTATTTTGAATTATTATTTATTTAAGGAATGCTTTACAAAGTGTAGTGGAAATAAGTTACATCCATTTTTCATGTAGGTATGTCATCTATTTAAAAAACGTCCTCCCATTAAATATAATGTAGGTAATGTACATAATACGACGGAATAGGGTTTGAAATTGTACACTGACAATTAAAATGATTCGATGTTGGCGCTTTAGAACAAAGATGTCCCAACCAACGATAACATACCTGTCGCATCCAAACAAAGGAGCATCACAGCGCGTATGAAAGGGAGGGGAACTCCGATTCGGTCATAACGTCCGCGTCGCGCTAAGACCCCTGAACCTCACCCTACCTACCTACTAGTGTCGCCCAATAATTTTCAATCGATTAATCTATTATATTCACCCTTAATAATCTAATAATCGTTAGTATCGATGCTCGATTAAATCGATTTTCATTTTTGGTCGATAAAAGGTTGGTAGCGCACTTGTAACTCCACTGGTGTCACGGGTGTCCATGGGCGGCGGCAATCGCTTACCATCAGGTGATCCGTCTGCTCGTCTGCCACATATCACATTAAAAAAATATCATCATCCAATATATATGTAGAATCGCCATTTATATTATAAGTAAAAACTATGTATAATGAATGATGATTATACCTAATATTAACTGCAGATAGCATCTGCTTAAATTCTAGTATCGATTTCATAGATAGAAGTGTTCGCAGAGAGATCGCAACCCCGATATTGTTAAAATAGATCCGGTTTAGTAGCTAAAAATTAAAATCGATTGGCGTCGCTAGTGTGCCCTACCCGTCACCTTAATTGAGGTTTGACAGACTATAGTCCATTCAGTATGTGAAGGTGAATAGGACAGTTATATTTTCACGTTAAAAGTAAGACACTCCTTTAAAAATATCGTTTTAAGAATCGATAATTTTTCTTTAGAAATCTAATCGACTTTTTATTTATTTGAATTTTATTCTTAATCAACATTTTTATCTACGAATTTGAACTATCTGGATATGGAATACAATAGTGTAAATATTCTTAGTGGTACACACGCAATAAATCATTAATAATGAAATAATATGCATCATTATTCATCTGAAAAATAACAACTCTAGCTTGACGTGTCGGAACCACCTTCATCACCAAGAGAAATTAACAGTTCTTAGTCCCTAATGCAATCCGTGCGGACATATTTTGCACGAGACAATAATCGCGATTCCATGGTAAAATGGCTGCCATATCGATTACTGATTTATTGTGATTGTTTGTGTCAATCCCTATGCAAGCAAAAATTCCAATTAGCTCATTATGCAATTAATAAGATATTTTTTACAATTTTTATTGGTAATATTTATTTTAAGTTCTTGTTCAGATTAATTGAGGAATAATGTTTTTTACAGCTTCATACTTTTATTTGTAGAAAGTTGGATGCATGATTCCGAAACGTTTGAACTGTCCTATTCACCTTCACATACTGAATGGACAATAGTAAAATGATATATTATATGGGTCTCTGTACATCAAACTTGTCAATATTTTGTTTCCTTTATTTTATCCATTATAGCGGACAAAAGAGCAGACGGCGCATCTGTAACACCCGAGGTATCAAATTTCTTTCTATGATGATGGGTCTGCTTCACACTGAACTCTAGAGTTGAGAAGAAACCTACGATGGAGCGAGCTTACCCAAAAGTAGCCAATTCACTCTAGGTTTAAAAATACATATGCGTTACCGACTCTTAAGGATTCAAGCCCTTTTCTTGAAGGTCATAAGGTCGTATTTGTTCGGAAACACTACCCATACCAGCTCCACAGTTTTACTGTGCGTGGTAGTATTTGGTTTTCTTAGACTATTAGGCTAACTCTTGACCGAATCACGCCTGACGGAAAGCGGCGATAAATGTTTGGCAATGACACCTTTTTATTTTATGATTTATTCAAAATCAGCTCTTAATAATATTTTAACAAAAACTTAAATATAAATCTTACAGCAAACAACGGATTTTATATATTCTTACTACTGTTTAGAAACAGCAATCACAATCAGAGCAAGACGATGTTCACAAAAATTGAAATTTATAAAGTAATCATATAAATGTTAGATGTTAACTTAGATGTTAAAGAAACCTAACTACAATTCCTTTGTAAATTGTTCTTCAATAAATGTTTAGTTTTACTTTTTTTTTTCTACATGGCTGCTACTGAGTTGCCTACGGCGAACACATAATAACTCTGCCAATGTCGAGTGATCAAAGAGACACGTAAATTTAATGGTTATTGACCGGTGTGGCGAGTTAAATCCTTTTGATGTTTATTTTAATTGAGTTTATCACCAAGCACCATCTAAAACCAAGACAGAACAAAACATACACAAAGACGTCACAATATTAAAGGGAGATTCTCATTTAGTTTAGTTTACTTAGCACTTCAATCAATCCATTAAAATTTCAAAGTCATGTCAGCAGTCAGCAATATTAAAAATTTTAATTTTTTAAACTAAAATGGACGGATTTTATAAAACTTCCACATTAAATTGGCCCAATCTTTATACACGTGCCGCACTGCAATGCCGCAGTTTGGCGGACTGTCGGCTAAGGCACAGTAAAAAGGTACGCAGTGAAGCAAAGACTTTTTTTATGTGATAGATTATAGGATTTGCGCGACCTTCTAGCGGATAACTGGCAGAGATAGCGCAGCACCAACCTTTTTTTCTTTTTTTATGCTAGAAGCGACAAACGAGGAAGCGGCTCATCTGATGGAAAGTAATCAACGCCGCCCATGAGAATCCGTGATGACCTAGATGAAACTCTTATTATCAGAGGTCAAGGATCACTTTGGGTCCCTGCGCCATCCTACTTAGTCAGATAGAAGAGCAGACCTGATGGTAAACGGATGCCACCAAACATGAACAGTCTCAACATCAGTGGTGTCAGTTTGGCGGTCTGTCGTCTAAGGCGCAATCAACAAATACTCCGTGAAGTAAAGATTTTTTAAGTGATATATGACTTAGTAATAGACTGGCCACTGACACACAAATATATAAATGACTGCTTCTTCAAGCAATTTTCAGAGTACAACTGAGCTACAACTGCCTTCGTTTTCTGAATGAGAAGTCATTGGTTCGAATGTGAGCATGCACCTCACGCAACGAAACACAGCACAATGTTGCTTCACGCCGGCTTCCTGTGAGGCCATGGTATGAGGTATCAGTCCGATCAAGCCGGCCCACTTATGCGAAAACGTGGCTCTTTCACGGTCAAAACACAGTATAAGTTGTTGTATGGATACTTTAATTCAATTGGTAGAATATTTTACTGAAACGATTCCACATTTGGTAATGGCCTTTAGTTCATGCGTCGTATACTCTGAATCTCAATTTTGTTTCATTATTACCGCGTTGGAACAATACACTTTAACAAAGATGCTTCACTGTGATTCATTTGCAACAAATTTGCTACGTGATGTGCCGTCTAATGACCCACAGTCCGCCATTGCCGCTTGTTCTTAAGATACATAGACTTCGTATTATTTTTTATGTATGTTGAGGCAGGCGAGAAGATAGATCATCTGATTATAAGCTATAACCGCCGCCCCTAGATACTCACAACATAAATGGAATCACAAGTGCGCTGTCACTCTTTTAATTTTCCCCGTGATTGGGCTTCCTATACCCTTCGGCAAAATACAGCGTCACACAAACGTTACGCTGTGACATTTCTAGTGAGGCCGTGATATCACTCTGATCGAGCCAGCCTATTGATTCATGACGTGAGGCTCTCTCATAAACACCCAGCGGTGCTTTCAAATTTTAAGCAGTTTTCGAAAGCAAATCCTGAAACGTCCATTTAACTCATGTCTTGCTTTAAACTCACTGAAACGTCTTATTGACGTCATCACTACCCTGTTGCTACAACCTACGTGATTTGTAAAGAGATAATTTCTATAGACAACGAAAAGGTTTATGTCAACCGAGAAGACGAAACACTTGCGCGTTATAATCCACACCTAGCGCCATCTATTGGCAAACTTGCCAAACCCGACAAACAATTTCTTTAAGTCGTAATTATATCTCTAAACAGCTGAGTAAACGACGTATAAAGGTGTTGGTTGTTGTGTAAAAGCGTTTGACAATACCTTTTGACACTTCAAGTTAATAGAGCCAAAAACACCGCTACAGATGTACGTACTATATATATATATATAGCGGATTGGGATTATAATTGCGCCACTTTCCTCCCAACTACTACCTTTCCAAAACGTTTACAGGCGCAATTTGAGCAATATAGTATTAATACTTATCCCTAAGAGTACCTTAAATAGGTTGCCCATTTATTATCGATCTATATAGTCCTTTGCATTATGCAATTTTAATGAGTAGTTTCAAAGATATAAGAGATTTAAAATGCAGGGATATGGCCGCGCCTCGCCCTATCTCCCAGCGCCATCTTTCGAAACTTTTTAAGAAATGTTTTTTTATACTGACACAGTATATTGGCTTTCCTCGTCCTGATTGTAAGCAAGAGGTACGCCCACGTTGCAATTACAACGGACGCGATGTCAAGACATCACTACCGTTAGCACTGCCATACTGAGCTGCGAGACGCTTCTTCACTCCTCGTTTGAAGGAAAATTCCAAAACGAAGTGAAGACCTCTTGTATATTTATACTATTTATAATATGGATGTAAATCCGACAGACAACGACAAAGCTTATAGGTAATCCAAAAACACGAAACGCTTGTGCGATGCAATCGATACCTAGCGCCATCTTTTGATTTAGAGTGAAACTAATGTCCTAAAACGAAGTGAGGGCCACTATACCCGAAACTGGAATTCAAGACCAAAAAAACTACGACAGATCAAATCAATCAGTGTCACTTATGTCATTGCCAAATCAAGTTTTCAGGTTTTATCAACATTTTTGTTATATGCTTATTTTCTTAGTATAGGCTGGCACAATTCATGATAAGGATTTTCTCAAAAAAAAGAAACTTAATTACGTCTTCATCTTCATAACGAAATCGCAGGTTTTAAGAATCTCTTAGGTCCTAGCAAGTTGTTCACGTGATAACTCACTCAACACACAATAGCATTGTTTAAAACGTTTAAAATTCAAAGATTCCTATATTAATATCTATTTGGGGCACCTTACTGCACGAAACAACAACAAATCAGTTCTAATGTTGTACCAAATGTTATTAACACCTGAAGTGACACGAGCTCAATACCAGGTTTTCTAACAAACATTACGGATGATTGTTTTTATTAAAGTGTCTTGTATTTATGTGAATATAAGTCAATAAAATTACTACTTTATATTATAGAATTAAAATTACCAATAAACAAATTAATTATGTACGATAATTTTATTGCAGTGGCAATTGTAGTAGATTTTTTGGTCTTGAATTCCAGTTTTGGGTATAGTACATTATAACAAAGATGCTTCACTGTGATTCATTTGAACCGGAGTAGAACGTGACGTGCCGCCTAATAGCCCACAGTCCGCCATTGCCGTTCCTAAGAGAAATAGACTTTGCATTATAGTAGCAACTGCAAAATGAGCTAAATTACCTACTGTGTAGTTTTAGAATAACACGTTCTGTGTAATGGTAATGACATGTTATTAATAGAGGTGAAAGTAAATATACGTTTGTATTGAAACACGAACTGTAGATGTGAACATTGATTAGAAAGATAGTCCATTTTAAAGCTACAAACGTGACAGGTGTGTTGTTGTCTCGGTAAAAAAAGTTGATTTAGAAAGGGAAAGCATGTTCATGAAGCTATCCAATCAACCATCATCCAGCAAACAAATCTTTGCGTTCCGAATAATTCCTGAAATGGGTAAACCTACCTATCTAGTTTTTTAGATTTTCGCGTTGCATTATAACTATAATGTATCAATACGGGGATTAACACGATATTTATTATGTGAAACAACATTGTGTACTCACATATTTGGCCCGACGTTTCGGCTACGTTACAGCAGCCGTGGCAGCACGGCTGCTGTAACGTAGCCGAAACGTCGGGACAAATATGTGAGTACACAATGTTGTTTCACATATTAAATATCGTGTTAATCCCCGTATTGATACATTATAACCTACCTATCTGTTTACCAAGCTGGTTTCTTTTTATTCGTCGGGATTGGTTGACAGGTTTAGTGACTATTACTTTTAAAATGTACCTTAACTGTAAGGCGACAATCATTAATTTGCCTTAACACAATTTTTACTAGTACGAAAAGTAAAGAATCATTAGTTTTGTACTTACCTGCAATATTTAGTTATTATTATCAAAATATTTGTAGTTATTTAGCTGTTATGTAATGTACAAATAATTTCAAAGTAAGCACAATAAACTATTTGTATTGTATTGTATTTGTATCTAGTATAAGGGCTGTGAAAGTCGCAAGGCAGTCGCTTCATTGTAATTACCAGACTCACCAAATCCTGGATCATGGTCCAAGCGTACTCATACACCAAGCTGTAAAGAGATAGCTTTGAAGGCAACTGTGAACAACACGCCGAGATTAAAACTAATTTAACACCTTTGAATTACACCATCCAACAAGTTCCGCTTGACAGAACCCAAACACAAGTTCTCCTGCCACTTGTCATGTCACTTAATTCACCACAAGCAATCACCTCACGCATGCAAAGTTGGATTTATGGCTGCGCGTGAAACGGAACGGAATCGCTTTATGCGGGAGGAAGCCATTTGCCGGCAGCGATGCCGAAAATCAATTTGCACACTCACTAGTTTCGGTACGAGGGAGATTTTGAGGCAGGACTTGTGCCGAGGTAGAAGGAGAGTAAATATACTATGATACAACTAGTGGCCAGGCCTCACTTCGTTTTCAATACGGGAGCATAAAGAAATAAAAAAATCATCATCATCATCATCAGCCCATTTAAGTCCCCACTGCTGGGGCACGGGCCACCCTCAAAAAAAAATATTTTTTTTTGATAAATCTTTATTGTAGAAATTGTGGTTTACAAAATATGCGGGTGTTAAATTATATAATAGTTCTCACAATTACCTGTTTAGGCATACAAAAGTCTATTTACTAAATGATTTCATGTTAATTAAATTTTGTTTGACATGCATTTCAGTACTTTATGATTAATTACATAATGTAGGTATGTCTAAAATTACTATTAAATGTCAAAAGAGGAATGTCAACAAAATAATTAAGTCAGAATATCAAAATAGATCAAAATTTATTGAGATGTCAAAATTGAAATGAATAAAAATGGAAATGGAAATATAAATAATTAATTAATATTATTGCAATGTATGTCAGTGATATAAAATAAACTAATAATCTGTATTTGCTATCGAAGTATTCTTTCAGGTCATAAAAACAACCACCAACCAGCCACTTTCTTAATTGTACCTTAAATTAATTAGTGGTTAGATTCTTAGGGCATTGGGCAAGTGATTATATATCTTAATGCCCATGAAATACACGTTCCGCCAAAATAAGTCATTCCTGGCTCCGGGTAAAATCAATTATTTTTGTTGCGCATGTTTGTATCATATTTTATAGTAATTTTCTCAGGGTAGTAGCAAAGTAAAGTATCAGCGTATATACTGTCCCACTGGGTAGACCGCCATCATAGAAATAAAGTCATTGCTACTATGATGGGATAAGGCTTAATCACCACGCTTGTCTAATGCGGATTGGTGATCACAAACCCGACACGGAAGCATATGAAAAAGATTTTGTTACGACCTTTTCTCATACACGTTCAATGATATCAATCCAATGAGCATCAATAAAAAAATCAGTTCAAATGTATGAGCTAAAAAACGTGTGCCAGAAACATATTCAATTCAATCTCTTTTATGACATACAGGAAAATGTATAATTTTATTTTAAACACGAGTGTGACGAAAGTAATATCAAAGCTTAAAGCTTGTAAAAAAGATCCCGAGTTTATGGGTAAATAATTTCCATCAAACGAATGAGACTTTTTGTGTAATTACGACGCGTTCAGATCAAAAGCAACCGTGACAAATAAAATATAAAAATTATAAAAAAAACTGCTTCTGAGGTCTAAATACATACTTTAATGATGACGAACTCCTTCGGTGCTGGCCGTTTTGACACTATGACCAATTTTTTAAAAGAAACAAGTTTTTCAATTTTTGAAGAGTGACGGTGGTCAGTGTGATTTCCAACAGAGCTGATGCTAGTTAACTCTTAAAATTAAACTCGTTTAGGGTAGAGGGTACAACTGGCCCGATCTCCGGAGGGTGCTTATTGAATAGCAGTCACTCTCGGAGGAGTCGCGTCCGCGATATACCTCGTGCGAGTGCCTATTGTTGCAGTAACCATTTATTATATATTTCCTTCAAGGAAATATGTAATATACGTAAAAAAATAAATTTACGTATATCAAAGTTTCTTTGCGCCATAGCAGCGCGACAATACCTAAGGCGACCGCTACAAGAGATGAAGCAATGTAAAAGAAAGCATTAACCATACGGGGGGGTCGTGGTTTGAGTCCGACCTTTGGATTTTTCAAATCTATCGGCTACCTTTAGCAGTCGCTTCATTGTAATTACCAGACTCCAATTCTGAATCATGGCCTCAGGGTACCCGAAGTGAAAGCTTTGGTCGCACTCAGGAATTACACGCTAAGATGAAGGTTTGGGCGGCCGCAATGGACCCAGTATGGAAGGCACGTTCTTATGCTCTAACCTACAATCGCTTCAATTATCTCACAGACAGAATTATAGCCGCAATATATCGACACTAAATTGTTTGCGCAAATACGTCGTGTAGGCGTGCTCACGTAGTGTGGATTTTAACAAATTTGTAGCTCAGACTCAAATAAGCCAGCCGAGTAAATCAGAACGCGCACAGTTAAAGTTACATTATCTTCGCCACTGTTTGATAGCAAACAGTGAGAAACCTACAAAAGTTTACGAAGTAAAGATCTTATGCGCTGTGTTTCGCTGCGTGAGTCGCAGCGGCCCATTCCGGGGCAAAGAGGGAGTTCAAAGGTTGGCAGCGCACTTGTGTCTCCGCTGGTTTCGCGGGTGTCTATGGGCGGTGGCAATCGCTTACCATCAGGTGATCCGTCTGCTCGTCTGCCACCTATAAAATTAATAAATAAAATAATGCTTATTTTACTGTTACAAGAAAATAAATAGAACACCGGCTGCCTATACTATGCTATGTTTAGCACCATTTAGCACACACATATACAAAGGCGTGAACAGTGATTCGGCATGAGACAGAGACAGACTATACGTACCTATTGTGTGTGCTTGAGACACGATACGATATAATGCATAGCGCGTAGGTCAAAAATCTTTTGGATATCAATGTAAGCTACGGCCAAATATCTGTGGATATTTTGTGCAGCTAAGCCATCAGTTCAGGAACAAATCTTTGTATACGAATCTCTAACGATATAGCCACGTGATGTAAAGAAGATCCTTTCTTATTGATACCAGTTACTTTTTTGGCGGTTGAGTTTATTGAAAACTCGACTGTTCAAAACGACAATTTGAAATAATTAACAAAAAAAAATTATACTCTCACTTATAAGATGCAAATAATATTTTACACTTTTTATTTAGCAACGAAACTTATCAATTTACGAAAAGTATTGTTGTGGCCCTTGTGTTATACTCAAACCCTAATACTCAAATACTTTACGTATTATATTTAAAAACATCCAAAATTGCTATATGCAGTCTTGTTGGCTTCAGTAAAACTTTAGTGTAAAATTTAACTTCACTGTCATTTGCCTGTACTGTGCCTCTACCCCAGCGTTCCCTCGAAGCGTGAAACGGAATGGAATGCCCAAACGCGTCGCTGCGTAGTTCGTAACGTGCTCACATCACATTCTGTAGACTATAGAGTGACTCGCTGACTACGCCGATTGTTTCGCTCTAGCTGATAGGGTTCTATTAGAATTAGCTAATAGAGAAATGGCGGCATAATTTGTTGAATATCCAAGAAACTTCTCGAGGGTAATTAGAAGAATGAAAACCAAAAATCAAGAAACGAGCCTTTATCTTCCTAAAAAGCCGGCAACGCATCTCCGCTCCTTCTGGTGTGGCTGATGTACGGTACAGAGAATAAAAAGTGAAATTTTTGTTTGCACGGCAAGAATCAGTTTTACCAACATACCGGTTTAAAACATCTGCCAACCGTCTTTAAATTGTCTTTACATCAAAAGAAATCAATGTTGCTACAAGCAAATCTGAACTTTCTGTTCTAATAGTTAAGCATAATTTTCTGTGCAACAGGTATTACTCAGTCAAATTTACGAATAATAATAATAATTCTAACAACATCTCATACGTTGACCTGATTCTGTACTAAGTAGCTTAAGCACTTGTGTTACAGATATCAGACAACAGAGGAACACAAATATATACTTAAATACATATATTACACCCAGACACTGAACAAACATTACGAAAGGTAATAAGTGCTCATAGCATATCAAACGAATCAGTTTGAAAACTGACCTTTTCTTTCTTTGACTGTACATGGGCGGCGGTGACTTACCATCAGGTGACCCGCTTGCTTCTTTGACTCTCTTTCTCTTAAAATGATAACCAAAATGTTTCACCAATAACAAAAAAAAAACACCTTTTCATATATAATGAGCTTATTGATTCGATTGACGGCCCCGTCGGGGCGGAAGTGTCCACGTACAGGAAGTCGCAGCCGTGGCAAATAAGAAAGTGTATATATGTGTTTTTTGTCTGTTTGATTGCCATTCTTTCACGGCAAAACGGAGCGACAAATCGACCTGATTTTTTCAAGGCGACGGATATCCCTAACTAGCGACGCCAATCGATTTGCTAGCTACTAAACCGGATCTATTTTAAACAATTTTGGAGCTCCAGTCTCTAAGCAAACATTTATCAAATTTTATTTTAATATTTCATCATCATCATCAGCAACCCACACTCGTCCACTGCTGGACTTAGGTCTCCCCTAATGCACGCCACTGCTCCCGATTTTCGGCCACTCTCATCCAGCCCACACCAGCCAGCCTTCGAATGTCATCATCGCATCTTGTCGCAGGGCGTCCTACACTACGCTTACCGAGTCGCGGTCTCCACTCAAGGACTTTACGGCTCCAACGGCTGTCAGTTCTGCGGCTAATATGACCAGCCCACTGCCACTTCAGTTTGCTAATTCGGTTGGCTATGTCGGTGACTCTGGTTCTCTGTCGGATTACATCATTTATGATGCGGTCCTTCAGAGATACTCCGAGCATAGCCCTTTCCATAGCTCTTTGAGCGACTTCGAACCGGTGGGCTAGTCCAGCCATGAGTGTCCACGTCTCGGCACCGAGATTTTTTAATATTTGTGCACTACTTTTAGGTCTGTTTTTGCACTTGAAATATGGATTAACGCCATAAGTGTCCGCTTTTGACGGTAATTCAAATTTCGAATTCAAAAGCAGACCAAAATGTTAAGTATAAGTATTAAATAAATAGTATAAGTGCTTTCCAAGAGGCTAGAGTTTAAAAATTGTTAAAATATCCGGTTTGGTTGTTAACATTTAAATCAATGAGGGTTTTCGCGTGTGAAAAATCCGCTAGATGGCGTACTTGTTGGACTGAGGTCCAGCATCAACCGCATTGGTTGTTTAGTTTGTCAAATTGACATTTTGACAGATCACGTTTAAAATAGCCAATCACGTTGTAGCATGGACCTCACGCCTATAGTACTCCATCTAGCGGATTTTTCATACGCGGAAACCCTTATTGCGGTCGCTAGTGTGCCATAATGGCAAACCCAATTCCACGCGAGCGAAGCTGTGGGCGGCCGCTAGTATTTGGAAAATGCTGACATTTCAGCAGTTAGTTAATAGATAGTGACGTCAACTAATTACTTCAGACAAAATATCGATGACTGACATTTTGTACTAAATATTAGCGTTAAAAGTTAATATTTTAGCATTTTCTATCCCCTGCCCTCTTTTCATTCATTCTATTGATGTGAGACAAAAATAATATGAAAGTGCACTTGTGTTTACGCACAAACTTGTGCATAACGTCTTGCTTATTTGAGTAATCGTTAATAAAATATAGATTGGAGGATATTATTATTTATTTACTGGCACGTGACATTATAAATTGAGCCAACACAAAAAAATGTAAAGAGATTTGAAATTAAAAAACGTGAAGAGATGCCTAAATGGTTTCATCGGAAAAGTGTCAACAAAAATTTATTTTCCCGCTATTTATTAACCATTTGGTGTCGCACCCAATATTTATCATGCCACAAAATTGCCTTTGATTGACAGCTTGGAGACGTCATGTACCCACGGTATAAAAATACTCAGTAGGTTTCTGGTGGTAGTAAGTCAAACCCACCACGTGGGCTTGGCACGTGGCAATTCAAAGGTTTTAAATTACTATCTACTTAGGGGTTTTAGTGAACCGGGTTTGAAATTTTTCATATTGTATTCTACTATTCAAACCCTTTTATTTCATACCTATATCGAGGGGGGTTGTCATACAATATGTTAATCCGAAATTTTGTGGCGGCGTCCATCTTAGATCAATTTCCATCTAACATAGCTAAGAACACTCTTGATCAATTCACTTTTAATTAAGCAAAAAAAGTTTTGACAGTGGATTTGTCGATAAAATTCACATTTTTGTATCGAATTTGAGACCATTTCAAAGTCTGACAGGTTTTTAAAGCAGCATTGTGGCAAAATAAAGAAACTTACTACTCTCTCTCTTATGTAGAGCTTGTGTCCATGTACGTTTTGCTCGTTTTCCTCCTCTTTCTCCTGAAAAAAAATTTTTTTTCATCAAATAGGTTAACGACAATTGAACTTGAAAATGTCTTAAAAAAATCATATTTTTGTCACAAGCTGAAAGTTTAAGCCACGTGTTTCTATGGCAAAATTATTGTGCGTACAGCCGAGTCATAAGGTGACGAGTAGGGCACACTAGCAACGCCAATCGATTTTAATTTTTAGCTACTAAACCGGATCTATTTTAAACAATTTCGGGGTTACAACCTCTCGGCAAACACTTGTTCTATTTATTAAATAACCATGAAAAAATGTCGGGTCCAACGCGGACGCGAAAAAATGATTCACGCTAAAAGCGGCCACTTTTGGTATGAATCAATTTTTCGCGTACAAAAACGGACCCAACATTTGTGAATGGTTATTTAATAAATAGTGTTTGCCGAGAGGTTGTAGTTGTTGTTGTTGTTTAAATTGATTAGCGTCGCTAGTGTACCCTACCCGTCCCCTTAATCGATTTACTTATAAATCTTAACGTCTTAACGTTATCACATCAAAAAGGTTTCAAAAGTAATGTATTTCTTCATTATTGAACTTTTATATAACACATGTCAAACCGCTGCCAAAATGAACACTGTGTCCTGGTATTGAGAAAAAAAAGCTTCCTTAAAAAATTCTGCGACAAATATTTACGCTTGCAATTTTTTCACCTAAATATTTTATTCTTTATTTATAATAAAACAACAGATTCTACGTCTAAACGTGAAGATAAATAATTTTAAGCAGAAACCGATTTCTAGGTAACTGAGGTCAGTGACTTAGTAAATGACACATCATGTTGGCACTATTGACGCCAATTGATTTTAATTTTTAGCTACTAAACCGGATCTATTTTAAACAATCCGGTTTAGTAGCTAAAACTGGCGTCGCTAGTGTGGCCTACCCGTCACCTTAAGAGTCATGTCTATATTTCACATCGACCCAATGGTGTTTTAAAAACACTACAGTAATTGATTTTATATGTCCATGCATTTACTTAAACCAACGCTGTCTATTTAGATGTTAGGTTATTTACATTAGATTTTCATTGTGATATTAAGTAGAGTTAAGCAAATAGATTAGTATTCTTACAATGACAGATCCTGTAAATTTAAATAAATTTTCTTAAATTATTTAATTCATTAATTGTAATAAATAGACAAAAGTTATTTTGATTCCATGGTAATTTAAAAACCTTCATCATAAAATCATCGTTTTTTTTCTATCCCCTTTTTTGATTTTCCTAAATTTTATTTTCTTTTTCGAAAAATATTTTACTTAATTAATAGGGTCTGTCATTTATTTTAAAATTATTGAGTTAGTAAGTATTAGATTAAAACATACTTTAAAATAATTTTCGAGATTTCCATAATCTAAAATTTTTGACCAGAATTTAACTGTTTTCGATACTTTGTTTGTATATTGAAATCAAACCGTAACAATTTTGATTGTAATGTTATAAAACCATGATGATTTTTTTGATGTGTTACAAAACCAGAGAATATATTTTTATACTTCAAAGGAGTATTTTAAAAATCTCGAGAATTTTTTAAAAGTATTTTGTTTGTAGAAGTTTTTTTGCAAAAAGGGGAAAACAAATACGTAACAACTAAGTGTTATTATTGCGCAAAACATATTATATGTCTGTGAAGATAGATTAATAATTGGTTGTAAACGAAACTAGTAAAATATATAGTATAAGGTTAAAATGCTTATAGTGTTTACTTGTACATACAAGCCTTAAGTAATATCATCTAAATGTGATTTATTTTATGTCTAAAAATGTTAAAAGTTTCAAATGTTTGTTTTAATCTACATGTAGATTTAATGTATAATTTAAATATCTGGAATTGATATAAGTAATTGAACTTGTAAAATATTGTCTTGTAGATTCACAAACTATACAATTTGTATTTTTTTAATGATGATTTTAGTAAATGTCTATTTTTCACAGATCTGCATAAGATCTGATGCCATGATATCATTAAAAATATATCAATAATTAAAAATCTCCGCCATGTGGTCCCCGGCAGAGCAGAATAGGCCACCTCGCACTCTAACCGAGGTGTCGTAAAAGGCGACTAAGGTACTGGCATGATCATCAGCACCCAGAGAAGGAAAATTCTGCATTTATATCAAAACCGTATGTGATGTGAACCGTGGTGAGTATGGCAATCACCCCTCATGTGATTGAGGGAGGCCCGTGCCCCAGCAGTGGAGACTTAAATGGGGTGATGATGATGATGATGAAAAATCTCGCACTTTCATAATAATATTTTTGGTCCAAACATGAAATGGCAGCCAAAAAAAATGTCTATATTCTGTCAGGACATGTCAACCCGATGTTCAAATGTCAAGATTTGAAATACCGAAATTAAATCTATTTGTTAGATATTTCTCTGAAAATATATGAATATATTGATCAAGTTCAAATGAATCCAATGATAATGACTCAACAGCATTGTTGCCTAAGTAATAATACGGTATATGACTATTTTTTTATTATTTTTGCAATCAAAAGACCTCTCAATGATTGAAACATCGTTAAAAGAATCACTTGATTCTCATTTAAACTACCTGAGATATCACAACTTTAAAATCACATTATTTTGGGCAAACCCAAAACGCTTCATACAAATGGCTACTTAGATGTGACGTCACACCTAAGTATTTTGTATGCATTTCATTTGAATTTTGTATGGTAGCTATATCAAACGTTTCGTTTATGTCAATGGTTCTATTATAATAATTGGTGCAAATTGTATGGGTGATTCAATGGTATAATTATTTTTAATAATTTCATAGTTTTAAAATGGACTTGCCCATGAATCATTGAATGACCATAAAACCGGCTAGACGTTATGTTTTTAATTGAGAATTTTTGTCATTGGCACATATTGACCTATATTTTGATAAAATATTAATATTTTTTTAAATCTTGAGCTTAGTCAGGGGGACACGTCCTACGGAACATGCATTACCTTTTGAATTTATCAACACTATCGATGATTTAACTCTCTACGTCGTACATCACTAAAAGAAACCCGTCATAAGAATGAGATGATAGAAAAAGTTCGATGAGAATTTAAGAGCACTTTTACGCTTAAGAAATCGTTCATTTGATAAATATAGATTCTTAATTACTTTCCTCCCAGACCTTTCGAATAGTATTGTTCTATTTTCAACCCTTAACATTTCCAAATCGCCCTTTGAATTTGTCTATATAAAAGGCAAAGGCTGGCCTTTCAGTGTTAGGCCCTACAAGCTTTTGGTCCTATTGGAATAAAAATGTTATCAATTTTTAACCTGAGATTGGTCCCATTGTACTCACCGAATTTGCTTGAATTGCTTTCTGCTAGATTGCTAAATCCTTTTCAGTTGGGCCATGATTGAAGATTTGGAAGGTCTGGTAACTTAAATTTGAAACTCTTTCTTTATGTTATATAAGGCAGACAAGAAGACGGTCCACTTGATGGCATGTGATGGGGTTGGAGATTGCGAAGCAATTGCCGCCCATGGACACCCGTGAAGCCAAGAGGGCAACGTTGGCAAGCCTCGGGTACCCTCATCAACTCGGTGGATTTCTTTGAGAACGTGGTGCCACTACCATTCAGACCAGAGCATGGCTTTCCCGCGATGCTTGGAGAACCAGATTGAGTTGTCCATAGTTACACGTTAAGATTTTTTTTGTCGTTTGATGTATGTGTTTGTTTCGTTTGCGATTGTTTAGTGTGGAATGTCTGCAGAAAAAAATATCCTAAAGAAGCTGACTGAAGTTCTTCTTAAATATTATGCTCGACGGGTCGAAGCTGTTCAATTGATGGCCCTTAACATTAAGACTCAGTCTCGTCAGTCTGGAGTCTCCAGAATGGTCCTCAATGTCAAGTGATTTACATTTCAGCCATTTGTCTTTTATCACTCATCTTTAGCGCATTTTCGAAATTTTCCTCGTATATGACGTGATATAGTGTGGATTTAAAAACCAAAATAAATAAATATTGTGAAGCTTTAATCGGTAAAACAATTTTATAGTTTTTTAGATTTTCGCGTTGCATTTTAACTATAATGTATCAATACGGGGATTAACACGATATTTATTATGTGAAACAACATTGTGTACTCACATATTTGGCTCGACGTTTCGGCTACGTTACAGCAGCCGTGGTCACGAGCGGACTGATTACACAATGTTGTTTCACATAATAAATATCGTGTTAGTCCCCGTATTGATACATTATAAAAACAATTTCATATCACTACAATTTCACATACACGAGTTAGATTGTGACATAAATGAGTTGTAACAAAACAGCTTTCTGGGAAATGGCACTTAAGACATAAAACATTGACAGCTTGCTAGCTACAATGAGACAAATAATCAAAGATCATCAAAAGTGTAATTCTCAAAGGAATAAGCCTTAGTATAGATCTTTTGAAAGTGACACAGTATATTGGCTCTCCTCAGCCTGATGGTAAGCAAGAGAAAAGCCCACGTTGCAATTACAACGGAAGCGGTGTCAGGCATCACCTCCGTTGGAACTGCCACACACGCTTCGTTTGAAGGAACCCATATTGTAGGAAATTCACCCAAATCCAACTTTTATCAATAAATCTTCAACCCTAGTGAACAGAAAGAAAGTTCTTTATCTTGTTCCAAGACGGCGTAGATAAAATTGGGCCTTAGCAAAACACAAAAGTTGCCATTTGTTACGATGAGAATGTTAGGTCCAAATCTACGTGCAAAATGGGCTGAGCTAGTAACTCCTGAAACGTTTTCTTACTTATAACTGGAACATTTGTTACATTATATATTTTTTTTATTTCTTCAAAAATATATATTCGTGAAAATATTAGATAAATTACTTGTCCATAGATAACTTTCAAAACACATGTTACCTTTTATAGTTAAGTAAACTTTATACTTCATGTAAGCGTAAAACGCTTTCTAAGGTTATTTATTATAATAAATAGTATTATTGTTAAAATATTTAGAATATTGAAATGTTTCTAAATGGTATAATAAATTCATTTCCAGATGGTCGCGAATGTGACTTTTGTTATGATTTTATATTCTACTTTATTTTTGTTTTGTGTATTTAAACTTTGAATAATACTTCTTTGAAATTAAAACAATTATTTGTCTGGTTTCCAATTTGCTTTACTTTTAAAACAAAAAATATTTTTTATTTATATTCCCTTTATAATTTGAGAGGACCAAATTAAGTTTGAAATAAGTGAATTGAGTGAGTTGTAACATTAGCGATGTTTGGGAATATCCTATTTTTTATGATACCTTGTCTGTTGTATTTGAACAATCAAACCCGTTGTTAAGTGAAGACGAGATCTAAATCTAATAAATTTCTGTCCGGTTACTTAATCATTGACATTGCAAGTAATATTATTAAAGAAAATACCCTGCGTTAGCAAAAACAGCTTTGTTACAACTTAACTGTCACAACTCGAGTCGGTGTTACAATTCAAATGTTGGGTTTTTTTGAGAATTCTAGTTTTAATTTTAAAAATGTTGGAATTATTATGCCAGTTAGATATAATATTTTGTAAATAATGTACAATGAATAGCATACAAAATACAGCAATAATTAGCAGGCTATAAGATTGATGTGTGACTAGCCGTTGTTAGAATAAGCAATATTTTTACGTTCATAAATTGATTCTTGTTGCAATATGTTATTGTCTCATACTTTTACTATTAGATCATCGTACAAAGGTAAATAAACAGTTAAAATGTGACTGAGTATTTATTCCTCCTTCTTCGCTTTCATATTTGGTTGAATTGAGTCGGCATATCACTACAAAATATCTGCCTCGGTGGCGCAGTGGTTAGGTCGCACTTTAAAGCGACGGCTGGAAGTTGGCGGTCATGTACCCCCGTGCCTCGGAAAGCACGTTAAGCTGTTGGTCCTGCGCTTGATCCCTCTCCGGTCGTGTCCCATTAGTGTCTCATCGGATTATGAGGGCAAGGGAATAGAGAGTGCACTTGTGTTCGCGCACACACTTGTGCACTATAATATATCCTGCGTACGTGGCTGATCGTTGAGATTGGCCGCCGTAGCCGTAATCGGTTGTAGGATTATTATATACTAACGGTTCGATCCGCAGGTCAGACCAAAATTTTGTAGATAAGTTTTCGGTAAGAAATTCTAGGTCAGCCCGGAGTCTGGACGTTGACGGTCTTGTACCCCCGTGCCTCGGAAAACAGGTTAAGCCGTTGGTCCTGCACCCGATACCTCTCCGATCGTGTCACATTTGGCGTCCCATCTGAATATGAGGGTAAGGCCATAGAGAGTGGACTTGTGTTTGCGCACACACTTGAGCACTATAATATCCTGCGTACGCGTCTAATCGTAGAGATTGGCCGTCGAAGCCGGTTGGAAGATATTATTATTATTTATTACGAAATAAATAGACGCAGAATGCTGGCTACTATTTTTTTGTCTACCTAGATGCTAAACAGGCTACGCACGTATAGTATACATGCGAGAGTACAGGGATATCGGCGTGGCATTGTAATTTCAACAGACTCTCTGATAGTGTTGCTAATCGATAATCCACTATCGATAGACTATCGACAGTAAAAGTAAAATCAATAGTTGTCAAAAGTAGTAAGTAGATACTATCGATAGTATCTAATACTATTGATATTTTTTTTAATCAGCCTATAAACTGTCCCACTGCAGGGCATAGGACTCCATCATAGAAATCAAGTTATCGCTACTATGATGGGATTAGGCTTAATCACCAAGCTTGCCAAATGCGGATTGGTGATCAAAAACCCAAGCTATGTCCGAAAAATTCGAAACATACTTTTCGCTCGACCCGGGCATCGAACCCAGGACTTTAAGATCACGGCCCGGTACTTAAACCACTATATCAACAGGGCGTTGATAAATTAGATCAATACTATTGATAACGCTAATACTATCGATGGTTTAACTATCGATTATATCGGACACATTTAATCAGGCAGCAATACTAGCAAAACATAGTTGACTATCGATAGTACAAAACTATCGATAGTATCTATACATTATATGATAGTTTTTGATTAATTCTGTTAGGAAACACAATATTATCGATATATCGACAGTATCGGGAATTAAACAATCGATAGTATTGGCGATGCCAATAATGTTGATCAAATTTTAATATCGATTGTATCGATAGTTTTGACCAATAGCAATACTATCGATAGTTGGAATAATTTTCGAGGTACCGCAACACTACTCTCTGATAACAATGTCAGCTACAGCTGACCACCTGTGTCTATATGTAGTATGTACGGTCGCGGTCAAAAAATGTTTACCACCTTAAGGATCATAATCGCACGCACATATATAGGTGATAAGTTCTATATGTCTATTACATAATATTGATCATAGATATTTCTTAGTTGCCAAAACAGATACCTACATGGTATAATACGGAACATAAAAAGTACCTATTTACAGAATGCTAAAAATAAACAAAAAGAGGAATACTTTTTACAAGAGATGATGGATGAGATGAAAAATCGGCCCCGCTACTCATCGTGCCCAGAATGCTGGCAGCGTTACCTCTTTGAATGGCCAACCCAATGCGTTGGCCGAGGTAGCTGCCAGCATTACTGTCACCTGAAATGTCGAGTAGCCGGGCAGACACCTCGCGGAAAAGCTTGTGGGCCTCGGGCCCCCACGGTCCCAAGGTATCCACGCCGAACGGAGCAAATCGGTAACAGGTGTCTAAGGCGGAGTATTTGTTTTTTTTTCGTGACTCCGCCGAAGCAGCTGCTGCACCCGCGCCCCGTGAAGTGGCGTGGAGATGGGAAGGGGCCAACGTGTCCGCACAGGTCGCGTCCCAAACCAATGCCTTGCCCTGACTCCACGGGATGAGGGTCATCCCATCGGGCCTTTTGCCGTCGCTCCGACATATGCCTAGGGGTTCTAGGACTGCCGGAGTGCGGCGTGAAATGAAGGCCCGGCGGAGGATGTCATAGATATGGTATCTTTTTTAATGATATGACAGTTCAAAAGACTTTTAAATAAATTTTATGAATTTTATTCAGCGGGTAGAGCTAAAACCAGCCGCGTGGGCTGATGCAATTCAAAGGTTTTAAATTAGTGTCTAGTGGTTTTAGTGTACAGATTTGGTGTTTATTTGTGCAGTAAAGTACCTCAAAGTAATCGTAATAATAAGAATCGTTGAATTGTATCGTTTTTAACACTGCTATTGTGTGTCGAGTGCGTTGTCTCGTGACAACTTGCTTGGACATAATAGAGTCCTAAAACCCGCGATTGCTTTTAGAGTGATATTCGCTGAATCCGTAGGTCGATAAAACGTAAACACCGGCGTTTTATTGAGTGACAGTGACTTTTACTGATTCCGACTTATTCTCAATAAGTGACTTGACATTGGCGAATTATCTTCGGGGTCGGCTTCGGGAGCCAATGACTAATTTCTTTGTCACTGAGTAGAGCCATAATAATAATAAAAAATATGACAAATGTCATGTCATTTCAAAGAAATTACGTTTTTTTTTATGGCTGCTTCTGTGTTGTATCCTCTTTATGTGTCTTTTTTCATATTTACTTTAAAAAGGTAATATGTAACGATATGACATTTTTGACTTTAGTGCAAAAAGTGTGATATAGAATCAAATTTCAAAACTGGTAAACACTTTTTGACCGCCACTTTACAGTCAACTCCAAAAATATGTATACACTTTAGAACCTTGTCTCAATACTTACCTATAAGAAAGTAGAGGTCTACTTTCTTATATTATATATTGTGACAACGTCCTAAAGTGTATACATATTTTTTGAGTTGACTGTACAAACATGATGACAATGGTATTATCTGTCATCATTATTTTTATGAAACGACAGATAAACTAGTAATTCCCAATTGGGCCTAAAGCTGTCGTTTCGGAGCCTGGACGCTTTACGCTTGGACCCGGATCCAGGATTCGGCAAATCTGGTAATTTCAGCTTCACAACCCCTTCGGCCGTGTGGTCCCCGGCAGAGTAGAATAGGCCACCCTCACTCTTACCGAGGTGTCGTAAAAGGCGACTAAGGTAAAGCTGCTGGCATGATCATCAGCACCCAGAGAAGGAAAACTCTGCATTTATATCAAAACCCTCGCCAACCCGTCTGCCAAGCGTGGTGAGTATGGCAATTACCCCTCATGTGATTGAGGGAGGCCCGTGCCCCAGCAGTGGGGACTTAAATGGGCTGATGATGAACCCCTTCGGCCACGTACGCAACCAGCACCCCCATTCTCGGGCTCGTGACATTTATTTTCATACGACATATATCACTAAATCATAGTTTTTTTGTATGGATTTCAGGTGATATCCGCCATGTTTTCAAAATATCACGAGCACGAGAATTGGGCTCCTGAGCTTTGTAACCAGATGTTTTAGACAAGTGTTAAATTGTCTAAGCCAGATGTGATCGAAAACTATTTCTGCCTTGTACGAAACCGATTGTGATCAAATCTAATTTCTATTTTCTCGTAACTAGTTACGTTCGAACTCTTCTCGTTTTTATACGAAACCTATGTTTGGGCAATCTAGATATAGTTTTATTTTAAATTGTATCATGATAGTCGTGATAATTTCTTAACTAATGTACAGGAGAACTGGACCAACTGTCGCTTCAGGGAGTCTTGACCATACGAGAGTCACGCTTCGGCATGAATGGGCTCGACCGGAGTGATACCACGGCCTCACAGAAAACCGGCGTGAAGCAGCACTGTGCTGTGTTTAGCTGTGTGTGTGTTTGTGCTGTGCTGCGTGAGTGAGGGTACCGGGTGGCCCAATCCTTTGGAAGAAATAGGTTAAAGGTTAATAAATAATAATAATAATAAATATTTCACCACATCACATATATTGATCTGACTCCGAGATAGGTAGCTCAAGCACCTGTGTTACGGATATCAGAATCAACAGCGGAATTACAAATATATAAATATAATACTTTTCTTTTGTAAATACATACTTATAATACATACAAACACCCAGACCAATACAGACAGACATGTTCATACACACAAATGTTTGTACTGTGCGGGGATCGAACCCGCAACCCTTGGACCAAAGGCAGCGTTCACTACCACTGTTCCAAACGGGTCGTCAAAGGTTGGCAGTGCACTTGTGATGCCACAGGTGTCGCGGGTGTCCATGGGTGGCGGCAATCGCTTACCATCAGGTGATTCATCTGTTCGTCTGCCACCTATGGCATACAATTTATTATGAGTAAATTGATTTTAATTATATAATTTCTAATTGTTTTTGAAAATATAAAGGGCATTAATTTAAATTATCGAATTATAAGGAACACTAGGATAAGACTAGATACCTATCTTAAACCACAAATAACTACTGGTATTACTTCCTTTAGATTTTATACGATGATCACGAAATTGTCTGATGATATAGGGGTCCCGTACTTTTCCATTCGCCTGAAACAATAACCCTTTCTGTCCAACAAAACTTTCACTTGACTGATTCTTTAGATTTCTGATAGAAACCTCGCTCCATCATACCTGCTTTATCTAAACATCGATCCGAGATACAGGCTATACAGGGTGTGTTAGATACAGGGCTATACAGGGAGTGATCAAGTGTGCGAGGCTTAAGAGCTCACAAGACGCTGCCAGTTAAAAAGGGATCAGATTAATCAGATTTACATGTTTACTCGACTGACTCGGTAACGCACTGGGTAGTGAGTCGCACCTTCAAGCGACGGCTACGCAGGTTCGATACGCAGGCAAAGAAAAAATAACCTAAGTTTTCGGTAAGACATAGCCAGCCCGGAGTGTGTAAGTTTTCGATGTAGTGTATTTACAGCCGTGTTGGGAAATGATCCCTCTCCGGTCGTGTCACACTGGTGTCCCTGGATCATGAGGGTAAGGATTAGAGAGTGCACTTGTATTTGCGCACACACTTGACCACTATAAATGTCCTGCGGTTTTTTCTAACAAAGCTCGGGTGGGCATTGGGCAAGCGTGTTCTTTTGACCGCTTTTCCTATGTTTATTAGCCTAATCCCGTCATAAGCGACGACTCGATTTTTTTTATGGGGGACTTGCCCTGGAGTGGGTCATATTAAATAGGCTGATTTTAGTTTTGCTTTATATTAGCAGTTATCTCTGTTAAGGCAACCCCACCGCTTTTCCAGCAAAGTTATCTTAATCTTAGCCCATTAGGGGCTGGTTGGCACGAGTTGACTCGACGAATTGCAAAGATTAAACTCGCTTTACTCCAACTCTTGCACGGTTAATCAGACGATTTGTTGGAGTTGGTAGTCTTTGATATTTTGAGTTGTGAAGTTTAACAAAAAATTGAGTTAATAAACTGTAACCCAAATACGGAAGAAGTTCTATTCAAATGCTATAAAATATCATCATCATTATCATCATTCAGCTAATAGACATCCACTGCTGGACATAGGCCTCCCTCAATGTTCTCCACACAGATCGGTCCTGTACCGCCCGCATCCAATGGATTCCCGCGATCTTTACCAGATCGTCGGTCCACCTTGTAGGAGGCCTGCCACGGCTGCGACCTCCTGTACGTGGCCTCTACTATATATAAAAGCTATATTTTACGGAGTATAAAAAGGTAAAAAGTTTTTGGAGGTAGGAGTCAAACTCTCCGTGTGGGCTGATGCAATTCAAGGGTTTTAAATTACTACCTAGTGGTTTTTAGTGAATTTGGTATTCATTTGTGCAGTGAAGTGCCGCGAACTGATCCTGATAATAAAATTCATTGAATGCAATAAAACTATACATCGTTTTTTACTTGTCCAGTGAGTCGTCACGTGACAACTTTCTTGGACATAATATAGTCTTAAAACCCGCGATTGAGTTTAGAGTGCTATCTCTTACTGGGCCTATCTCTAGGACGACAGCCGTCTACATTCTGCCATCTCGTGACAACCTCTCACCTGGTGACAACCTGGGTTCATCTCTCCCTATGCATTCTCACAGCATGGCCGGCCTTCGGCCAATCTACCACCTATAACAATTCAAAATTTTTGAACAATTTCAAAGACTACTACGAGTCTCGTTAACCCGTGCATAATCGAAGTTATGTGAGTTAAATCTTTGCGATTTGTCAACTCGAGGCAACCAGCTTCTAATGGGACGGACATAACTTTGGCGAAGTTGAAAACTTGGCAATTCTTCCTCTTCATCTTAGCGTTTTGTTCCGCTTTCATCATAAGCTATTTGCTTTGAAGCCTATTTTCCTATTGTTACTCATCCATGTCGCACGGTCTTGGGACTGTAGGAGAGTCACGCTTCGGCATGAATGGGCTGGCTCGACCGGAGCAATACCATGGCCTCACAGAAAACCGGCGTGAAGCAGTACTGTGCTGTGTTTCGCTGCGTGAGTGTGTGTGCCGGGTACCTGACATAAAAAACCCATAGTGGTCAATTTGTGAGTACGCATGTTATCCCTTACGACATCAAACCATATGTTTCTATCCTGTCCCGGAGGTGGTAGGTTTAGGTTTAAAGAAATTTATTCTCATAAGAAATTTACATTTCATTTATAATGAGAAATACAAACAAAAATATAATTAAATTAAAGTAAAAATGTATTTAATCATCGATCGGCACTCTTTTCCAAAAAGTGTTTCTTGAGTTTGTGTTTGAAAGTCAGCATACACTCACATGTCTTTAACTCATCGGGTAACTCATTAAATAGTTTTGCCCCCTCAAAGAGTACTGTCTTGGTTCCGTAGTTAGTTCGAGGCATAGGGAGTCTAATTTTGATTTTATTACGAAGATTGTGTTTGTTGGTTTTTATGTCAAGTTCTATGTTCGTTTTGATTTTTTTTCCAATTATATTTTTTACTAACATGCATGTGTTGTATTTGTATAAATCTGATATGTTAAAAAGCTTAGTTTTGTTATATAGTTGGCTGGTTGGTGTGCGGAACGGAAAATGGTGTAAGACTTTTATTATTTTATTTTGTATGCGTTGCAATTTAGTTAAGTTGGTGTGTGCAGCAGTTCCCCAAACCTCAATTAAATATTCTAAGTGGGATTTTATTAGAGAATTATAAATAATTGGTCTCACTTTTTTGGGAATACAATTTGAAATCTTGTGGAGTGCTGCTAGTGTTGACGATAATTTGGATATGATATGTTGAATGTGCGCTGTCCAGGTTAATCTATCATCAATAATCAATCCTAGGTATTTCTCCCTATGTGACCTCCTAATAAATTCATTACTGATCTTCAATGGCAAGTGATCTGGAATTACTTTATTTTTAGCCGAAATAATCATGTAGGAAGTTTTGGATATACTTATAGTTAGCAAATTATCTAGAAACCATGCGTTTAATAAATCTAAATCTTTTTGTGCGTCAGTAATAATGTCTGTTATAGATGAGCCAAAATAAAATAAGCAAGTGTCATCAGCGTATAATGTAAGATGTCCCTTTAATCCTAATATTTTTATGCTGTTTACGTAAATTAAAAACAATAGTGGCCCGAGTATAGAACCCTGCGGTATACCACATGAGATATTGCTAAATGAGCTCACATAATCACCAATTTTGACGACTTGTCGTCGATCGTGCAGATATGATTTAAACATATCTAGAGCAGTGCCATATACACCTGTGTCATGTAATTTTACAAGAAGTTTTTGATGACTTACTGTATCAAAGGCTTTCTTTAAATCAATAAATATACCCACAACTATATTTTTTTTATCAATATTTGTTTTAATTTTGGTGATCAGGTCTATAGTTGCCGTGAGTGTACTGGATTTTGGGCGAAAGTCGTATTGCTCGTTGATAAGAAATTGCTTTTCCGTTAAGTAGTCATTAAGTCGATTAAACAAGATTCTTTCAAAAATTTTTGACACTACTGGTTATACAGAAATTGGTCTGTAGTTGTTTGGGTCAGATTTGCAGCCAGATTTATGTATGGGACTAACTTTGGCAAGTTTAAGAGAGTTGGGAAATACCCCTACCGATAGGCATTTGTTTATTGAGTGCACAATTTTTTCCACTAATAGGTCTTTTAAACATTTTATTGCTTGTTGAGATTCCATCTACTCCAGTACTGCTGTTAACATCTAAGGCGTCAATTATTTTATTCACTTCGTCTATGTTACTGGGTTTTAGATCATTTAGTGTGAAGTCGTGTGAATGGTTGTTTCCGTACGTTAGAATATTATTAGTGTTTGTGTGATGTCTAGGATGAATTTTTTCGGAAAGTTTTGTACCTATCGTTGAAAAGAATGAATTAAATATATTACAGATTTCGTTACCGTCAGTTATCAGATTAGAACCGGACATCATCCTTGAAGGGGCAATACTGTTTTTAGTTTTGTTGGCTGCCAAAGTATTTATAAGTTCCCACATTTTTTTTGGCTGATCGTATGTGTTATGAAACGATTTGTGATAGTAATTTTCTTTGCATGTCTTAATCATCTTCTTGACAATCTCTCGATGTTCTGTAAATAACTTTTTTATTTCTTTATTTTGCGGGTTTGTCTTCGTTTCCTTCCATAAATCATTTCTTTTGTTAATATTGTCAATGATATGTCTATTAATCCAGTCCTTCTGAAGTGGGTTGAGTATTTTAGTTTTCTTTACTTTGCTGAGTTCGCTTTGGTGGTAGCCATTTGTTTCCCACGTAAATGGTTTTCGCAGGACATGATCGTACCAGCGTAGGCGAGTGTCTTGCTAATTGTCTGCTTTGTCACGGACATAGAGGCTGCCACGCATTCTTGTGTTTCTCGCGCGGTCTTCCCGCGTTACTCCACACATGCAACGCAGCATATTCATCTCCGTGACATGCAACTCCAGCTTGAGTCACTCAAGTACAGGTTAAATCTCACAGCCGTACATAAGAACCGATCCGGACACAGATTCGTGCTCTGTGGATCTGGATAACTTGGCAACAAGTACAATTTTATTAGCATAAATAATTTTTAACACATTTTTTATCCGAAATGAGGTTATCCGGCAGAGAACCAAAGTTATCGACATTGCTCACCGGATTAGCAAGTTTAAGTGGCAGTGGGTTGGCCATATTAGCCGCAGAACCGACAACCGATGGGGTAAACGGGTTCTGGAGTGGAGACCGCGTCTTGGAAAACGTAATGTAGGGCGCCCTCTGGCTAGGTGGGGGGACGATCTACGCAGGATGGCTGGCAAGAGCTGGATGCGAGACGCCGTGGATAGATCACAGTGGCGAACAATTGGAGAGGCCTACGTCCAGCAGTGGACTGCGATAGGCTGATGATGATGATGATTTTTAACACGTTTTTCAGAATAATTCTAAAATAATTTCAGCCAGTTTCAGTTTCAGAAGTAATAACGTTTATTAGTTACACATGATACATTCGTTATAATTCCTGTGGGATGATGTACGGGTTTAATACTGTAATTAATATGGCAGTCGGGAAGTTATAGGCTTTGCGACGGTGGGGTCTCAGTTTCAGCGGTATATTGAATACCTAATATTATCGGCGACGGCCTCGACCAACCTTTTTACATAGGTATGTGTTTTCTTTGAAACGTTTATTTTTATATGAAAATTAATAAATGAAAAATCCTTATCCCTTCCAAAAAGTATACATAACAATTTCCGAGTTTGGAATCTCCTTTTAATGTGACGGGTAGGGCCAGGTAGGGCACACTAGCGACGCCAATCGATTTTAATGTTTAGCTACTAAATCTATTTTAAACAATTTCGGGGTTACAATCTTTCGGCAAACACTTATACTGTTTATTAAATAGCCATGCACAAATGTTGGGTCCGTTTTTGTACGCGAAAAATTGATTTACGCTAAAAGCGGCCTTTATTTGCGGTAATTCACCTTTCGAGTACAAAAGTAGACCCAAAAGTATAAGTATTAAATAAGTAGTATAAGTGTTTGCCGAGTGATTGTAACCCCGAAAAGGATCCGGTTTAGTTGCTAAAAATTAAAATCGATTGGCGTCGCTAGTGTGCCCTACCCGTCACCTTAAGTGTATAAACACTTGTGCCAGGAGAGTCCGCTCTCCTATAACATGAGGTGGTACGAATAAACAACTAAGACAAGTTACAAAAAGAAAATAAAACAAATTATATGTGTCTATTTGCTATGGTAAAAAGCAGGGAATAAATTGATACGATAAAAATACGTTTTACTCGTACGACGTACGCCGTGTGGTCCCGGCAGAGTAGAATAGGCCACCCTCACTCTTACCGAGGTGTCGTAAAAGGCGACTAAGGTAAAGCTGCTGGCATGATCATCAGCGCCCAGAGAAGGAAAACTCTGCATTTATATCAAAACCCTCGCCAACCCGTCTGCCAAGCGTGGTGAGTATGGCAATTACCCCTCATGTGATTGAGGGAGGCCCGTGCCCCAGCAGTGGGGACTTAAATGGGCTGATGATGACTCGTACAAATTCGACCGTCCGTTTCAAAATTCAAAATTCAAAATTCAAAAGTGCTTTATTTGCATAGGCTTATATACAGCTCTTACAAATCGTCATACATGAAAAATGTAAATTATAGCTATGTATATTATACATGTTATTAAACATATATGTCGATACAAAAAATATACTAAGAAATGAATAAATATAATGTGATTCTACCACCGGAATCGGAAAGTTGATTCTGACGAGAAGATCCGGCAAGAAACTCGCCAGTTACTCTTTTTAATCGCCAAATTTTTTTTAAGTACAGTGTCATGGGTGTAGGCGAACAGTTTATCATTTCCACAAATTCTTGTCATTTAAGTAATCATTAACTGTATAATAGGCTTTTGCCATTAAATAATTTTTAACATGTGTTTTAAATTTGGGCATTGGTAAATCAACAAGATTTTGTGGTAACTTATTAAATATTTTAATACTCATTCCTACGAATGAATTACCAATCTTATGAAGTCTGAGATGTGAAACAGCAAGCTTGTGTTTATTTCTAGTATTTAGGTTATGGTTGTCGGATTTTCGAGGGAAGTTTTCTAAATTTTTATAAACATACATAATACAGTCAAAGATGTACTGTGATGCTAATGTTAAAATGTTAATTTCTTTGAACAAGTTTCTAAGCGAGTCTCGTGGTCTAAGTCCGTATATGGCCCTGACAGCTCGTTTCTGTAGCACAAAAATAGCTTGAATATCAGCCGCAGAGCCCCATAACAGCAGACCATAAGACATAACGCTATGGAAATAACTGAAATACACAAGTCTGGCTGCTTCAATATCGGTCAGATGTCTTATTTTTTTGACTGCATATGCAGCCGAACTAAGTCTCCCTGCCAGGGCTGCAATATGAGAACCCCACTGTAATTTTGAGTCTAACGTGACGCCTAGAAATACTGTAGAATTAATTACTTCAACATTTTGACTATTCATATTAATCCTAGTGCTGACCTGTCTTACGTTGGGCAATGTAAATTTGACACATTTAGTTTTTTTAGCATTGAGAAGTAAATTATTTACAGTAAACCAATGTAGCACTTGAGTGAGAGCATCATTTACATCGTCAAAGTTATCTTTATGTCTATTAGTTTTGAAAATCAAAGAAGTATCATCTGCAAATAATACTATGTCACACAAGTTTTTAGTAAAGTAAGGTAGGTCATTTACATATATAATAAACAGTAAGGGCCCCAATATCGAGCCCTGGGGCACTCCCATCTGTAAAAGGGCGCCAGGAGAGTAAGTTCCATTAACATTGACTTTTTGAATTCTATCACTTAGGTATGACCGTACTAAGCTCAGAGAGCTATCTGTGAGGCCGTAATGCTGTAGCTTCATTAATAATGTTTGGTGATTAACGCAGTCGAATGCTTTGGATAGGTCACAAAATATACCTACAGCATCTTGCTTATTTTGCCATGCATCAAAAATGTGCTTGATGAGTGCAACTCCCGCATCAGTAGTAGATTTGCCTTTAGTAAATCCAAATTGTTTATTATGCAATAATTTGTTTAGATTAAAATGACCCAATAATTGATGGAATATAACTTTTTCATATATTTTACTAAGGGCAGGTAAAATGGATATTGGTCTGTAATTAGATGGGTCACTTCTATCACCTGATTTGAAAAGTGGTAGAACTTTTCTATATTTCATCAGATTTGGAAATTGACCAATATCTACGCATTCATTAAATATTACAGCTAAATATGGGGCAATGATTTTTATTATATTTTTTAATATTTCTACTGATATTCCCCACAAATCTTCTGTTTTCTTTACGTTGATCTCTTTAAAAGTGTTAAGTATAGTTTCCGGGTTGATGTGATGGAAACTAAAAGGAGTCAGGCACTCGTCCACACTCGATTGAGGAAGACAATTAGCAAGCTGAGGACTAGAATTTAAGTTACTAGTGGTAATAAGAGGTATATTAGCAAAGAAAGATTCAAATGCCTTTGCTATTTCTACGTCCTCGTTGAGTTGTTTATTATCAATTTTCAAAGAGTACTTGAGGTCTTGAGTAGTATTTTTACAAGTCTCTTTATTAATCATATTCCAAGTGGCTTTGATTTTATTATTTGAATTTTTAATTTTATCTTTTAAATAATTAGCTTTTGCTATTGCGCAGACTTTTTTAAATAGCTTGGAATAGTTTCTAACATGTTCAGTTATTGTAGGATCATTGGAGTTAGCTTTAATGTCATATAATTCAAATAAAGTGCGCCTGCTTTTGAAGATGCCTTTAGTAGCCCAATCGCTAAATATTGTTTTAGTATTGTCTACTTTGACTTTTTTCTTAGTAAAAATTACTTCAAACTCCTTTTCAATAACATTAAACAAAGTATTGTATAGTTCATCAATATTAGCATACTTACTTACTTGCATCAGGGAAACGTTGTTTTCAACATTTTCCTTAAATTTTTCCACACGACTAGTGGTGATTGGCCTATAGACAAAAGAAGAGGAAGCAGTTGCATGACGGTGTTCAAAAACAGCTATCTGTCCTGTATGGTCTGAATTTATAAAATTTATTATTGATTTTTTAATTGCCTTACAATTACAGAAAATATTATCAATACAAGTAGCTGATGTGGGGGTAATGCGTGTAGGGTCATTAAACAGATGGCGTAAATCAAAAGATTTAAATAGATTAAGAAGCATACCCGAGCTTTGACTGTGTTCTAAGATGTTAATATTAAAATCCCCACATACAATTACTTGCTTGTTGCAATTAGTTGCTTTTCTCAGCACCTCCTCCATGACAGACTCAAAGTTATTGTAGTTACCAGAAGGAGGTCTGTATACACAAATAATGATAAACCGTTCAATCTCTACACAAGATAGTTCAATAGTTCGTTCAGTTGAAAGTGCGACTATGTCTTTGCGCTCCTTTGCTTTTAATGAATTATGTAATAATATAAGTGACCCACCCCTAATGGCCGACTTTCTTGTGAACGCACTTATGACTTTATAATTATCAATATTAATAATAATTTCATGTTGCCTCAACCAGTGTTCAGTTACACAGAGGACATGTATATTCATTTTATTTAAAAAAAGTTCCAATTCCAAATCTTTACCGGAGAAGCCCTGTATATTTTGATGAACAATATTTAAATGCCCAGACTTCCCCTTTGTCATTAAATCTAGTGTGCAAGAGGTGTTCTCTATTGTCTCTAAATTACATTTAAATTCATTGGAACTAATTCCAACGTCTGATTACACATGTCATATTTTTTCTGCTCAATAGGAGCAGATATGGTAGCCAAATTTTTGGCTGAGCAATCTAAATAATAAGATAGCGACATTGCTATTAGTCGTTTACAGTATTTATTAAGATAATATTTATCCTTTGTCAAATGAAAGTATGACTTTATATAATTATTTATGTCAATAACATGGATTTTTTTTACATTATATGTCAAAGTATTCAATGTCATATTTAAATTATATCTATAAGTATTTTCTACCTGTGGCAAGCTGTTATTATAGGGAAGTGTAAATAATACAATTTCATTTACATCTAATAAACTAAGAGAGTGTAGGTACTTAGACAAAATGTTTTTATTTACATTTCCCCTATTCCCTACCATAATTACTATTGAGGTATTCTTATGGAAAGTTGTTTGTATAATTTTATTCATTATGTCAGAAAAAGATGCACCCGGTACACAATGATTGATAATCGACTGTCCGGAAGAAAATAAAAGGTGTCCCATATCTTTACCTAACTCGTCACTAAACATAACAATTTTTTTGTTTGCAATATGTTTATCATTCAAATTTGATGTTGCAGAACTATTGGTATTACAATATGCTGGTGGAGGGCTGCTATGGGTGGTGGGGGACTGATGATTGGATGGGGTATTGTTTGATATAATACTGTCTTTCTCGGAAGGATTTAATAATTCCTGCATTGCAAGCATCAGTTCTCCATACTCATTTCTGGTTGAATTGTACCTATGAGTCATGTCTACTAATGACTCCTCAAGTTTTAAAATTTCGGATTGAAATTGTTTCATGTCATTTTCATGATTGATTATGTTATTTTCTATTAATAAAGAATACAGGTCCAATTCATCACCTAATTGCCTTCTTTGTTTAATACATTTAAGCTTATTACATAAACATTTATTTTTCTTAACTAATTTCTGGGTTTTTTTAATGTATTTATTTATTTTAACATATTTTTTAATTTTATTTCTGCTGCACATAGCCAATCTTCCCTTATTAGTTGTATTTAAGGTATCATCACAAGTAAGATCAATGGTGAAGGGTTCTTGGCTATTTGAAGCAGTTATTTGGCTGGGCACACTACCTACTAACTCTTCAAATAGGCATTGGGTTTGGGAAGCAGCAAAGTCCTGTTTTTCTGACTGGAGGTGGCTTATGGTGTGATGAGCCTCCTGTAGCTCGTGCTCCAGGACCGACATTCGATTGAGGCCCTGGGTGTACTCCTCGCTGCACTCCTTGAACTGGTTGATGATAGATAACAACCGGTCTCGTTCGTCAACTAACAAAATATTCTCAGTGTGTAACTCAGCCATTTCTTTCTTTATCTTATTATTATTTTCAAATGCCTTCAATAGTTCCGCCTCATTATCATCTCTTTCCCTATCCAAGTGTTCATTTAACTTTCTGACAGCCTGCAATTGCTTCAAAGCCTGGTCGAGTTGTTTCGAAACTATTTCGAGTTTACTCTCTTCCTGGCGAGCACAAGCCATACTACGTGTGGTCATTCTGTTCATATCTACGTAATTATTAAGAAAATAAACAAATCAGATAGTTGCTTGAACACCTTAAGAGGTTAAGTCAATTCAAGACTAACTTCTTCGCGCGAGTGAGTAAGTCACTGTAATATGAGTACTTCGATCTATTTGTAATTACTAAATCGTAAATAAATAACAAAATACTAGTACTAAGAGATAATAATGATTCACAAGATAATTTAGTACCTAACTTCAAATGTCAAAAACGCAAGGTCATCGACCGTTGCCGGCTGCCGTATCACGCACAAAATCACTTTTAAATCACTGTGTTATGCACTAATTTAATTCTAAAAACAACTTATATTACTAATGTTATAATTTAGTGACGAAATCAGGACAATATATGGGTTTAAACTATGATTTATAAAATATTTCGTCGGAGCAATCGAAATCAGCTGTTAGCGGTAGTGTTGCCACAAGCGAAAAAGCGTTTATAATCATAATGGTGTCATATTACGGACGGCCGGACTCTTCCGAGTAAAACGTATTTTTATCTTCAGAAAAAAACATCAACTTCCTATACAAAATTAATCAGCTGATTAGTGCGAATTGTATGGGAAGGAAATTTTTTTTTGAGATTAGACCCTATTTTCCTTGGAAGAAAATGTTTGTTATTATAAGTAGGTATAATTCCCTCGATAAGGTAGTAAGATGGTTAATAAAGCACGGTGTGTAGTCGAATGGTGTAATTTCCGAGATATTTAATTTAAAAATAATTACCTATTAATACTGTGATGTTTATCGCCTTCGTTGGTCAAAAATATGTTTATAATAAAAACTATCAATTTAAAAAATATACAATAAAAATAATTTATACTAATTAAACTCGATTCCAATGAAAAAAAAAACAAATCGCTCGCTTGAGAAATATGGAATGTCTGTAGTCGGTAACGATTAGCCGGATTGCCATTCTTCAATAAGGCGGCCATTAGGGGGGAATGGACCATAACCCACCACGCTGTTCCAGTGCGTCGGATTACATCAGAAATGATGTAATTCGACAGAAAACCAGAGTCACCGACATAGCCCACCGAATTAGCAAACTGAAGTGGCAGTGGGCTGGTCATATTAGCCGCAGAACTGACAGCCGTTGGAGCCGTAAAGTCCTTGAGTGGAGACCGCGACTCGGTAAGCGTAGTGTAGGACGCCCTGCGACAAGATGGGATGATGACTTTCGAAGGCTGGCTGGTGTGGGCTGGATGAGAGTGGCCGAAAATCGGGAGCAGTGGCGTGCATTAGGGGAGACCTATGTCCAGCAGTGGACGAGTGTGGGGTGCTGATGATGATGATGAATAAGGCGGCCACTTTTAGCCGCATCGTACTGCTTACTAGCTCTGAAACTCGGTGCTTTGTCGATGGTTATTTTACTGCTCCACATTGAAATGATTAGAAATTCTTTAACTGCACCTGAAGATTGTTCATAAACACCGACATATTTGATAAGTTTTTCTTGTTGAAATCACTCATAACTTTTTCACGCAACACATTTTCTGTATCCAACGCCACTCTTTTTGTTATGTCAAGTAGCGCCACAAGTGCTAAGAATCGGAACTAAAAACTGTCAAAGTGGCGGCAATCTCGCGCTTTATAACATTATGGCTAGCCGTGTTGAATAACGTATGACGGTGAATACATTCCGGTCATTTTTTATTCAGCCGCATATAATCCGGCTAATCTTTAAACCGCCGCATTTCAAAACGGCCCTGTTTTTGATAACAATTAGTCTTAACGTAATACGGCGGATTATAATCCGAATGCGACATAAACACAAGCTCTACTGGGACAATAGTTTCAATCGGTTTGAATACCTTTAGAACATTCTCCATTGTCCGATCAAATCACCTTCAGATGATCCGTTTGCTCGTTTACCACCTATCCTGTATCACACAAAAACGCGTTGGAGGAGGGTGAGCGTGTCCACTAATGAAAAAAAAGCAATATTCCGCACCCTCTAATAAGTTACGAAGGAGTTAACCCTCGCGAAAAAAGATGGACAGCCCGTCCCCAGCGGCCGCTACAATATTGAAGACAAGGCTTAATAAATCTAACCCTTAGATGCGTAGTTCCGAAATGATTAGTTCGATATAGTAGTTCACTTTTATTTCACTACTCGAAGGACCAAAATTCAACGGCAGGCCACTGACGGCGGTATTGAGTTTGGTATTTGTAACGTGGGGCAAGTCATGACGGTGATGTGGAGAAGAACGGTTTGGGAGAACGATATTGTTAGGTAACAAACTCAACTGTTCGTCTTAAAAATAATATAAAATATACTTGAGCATATCGTGTACAAATGTGCTAATTTGTTACATGGCAAGATTTACTTTACTCCGTTAAATAAATAAAACAGATCGGTCTTGCGCCGCTGGCATCCAATCAAATTATTTTACTAGCTCAAAAATAACAGATTTTTCTTTAGATAAAAATCAAAATGTTAATCTTAAAAATTTTCCACATTATTTTCGTACATAAATATGTGTCTTTAATTTTACAAATAACCTGCTATTTGTGATTCCCATATTTAAAAAAAAACCATTTGAAATACTGAATAGAATATACTTTTTAGACCCTCGCGGTGTTTCGACAATTTCTGTATCCTGTTCTCGTAAAACGAGTGGGACAGTGATGGTTTTCTGTGATGATGCTCATTAGGCAAACAGTGAGCGGCTGACTGACGACAGCTCGCTCCTAAATACACAACGCGCGCGCGCGCAAAATGCGTAACCTTTTGCGCTGTATGGATAATTCTTTAAAAATGTGTAAAGAGGCAAACTGTCAGCCTGTTCTGTACGCCTAATGGGGAAAAAGAATTCGACCGTGGGAGAGCCACGCTTCGGCATGAATTGGCCGGCTCGACCGGACAGATACCATGGCCTCACGGAAAACCAGCGTGAAGCAGCACTGTACTGTGTTTCGCTGCGTGAGTGAGGGTGGAGGCCCAATCCCCCCTGGAAAGGGGGTTTAAAGGTTGGCAGCGCAATCGTGACTCCACTGGTGTCGAGAGTGTCTATGGGCGGCGGAAATCGCTTACCATCAGGTGATCCATCTGCTGGTCTGCGACCAATCACATAAAAAAAAATGTTCGCCATTTTCCAGAAAGGTAAGAGAAAAGTTACTAACGTATAAAAACCAAAGAAAAGCGAAATTGAAACAGAGAGGTGATGCAGTGTAGTCACACGGTGCTGCCGATCTTAAAACTCCACCTACCCTCGGATTCGGCAGCAGCACAGTATAATCTAGCTGGCCCTTTCGTGCCATAGCATGGCACGTTCACGATCGCAAAGTTATGGTTCGTTAACTCTTCATTCTTCATGAATCTTAATTTGAGTGAACTATTTCTCACGCGCTTCTCTGTAGCTGCCATCTTGTCACGGCACGTCCTGAGGGATACGTGGAATATTAGACCAAGTCTGATTAATGTACTGATTTGGTAGAGTAAATAAATAACTATGTTTTCGGTTACATTTCAAATGCGACAACGATAGCCAGTTGGGAGTTCCGTATGATATAAAAAATAGATCATCATCATCATTTCAAATGCTGGACGTAGGCCTCCCCCGATGTTGCTCCACATAGATCGGTCCTGCGCCGCCCGCATCCAATGGATTCCCGCGACCATCACCAGATCGTCGGTCCACCTTGTGTGGATTAAGGAGACTCAAAGTCACCCAGAGAGCAATGGAGAGGGCTATGCTCGGAATCTCCTTGCGTGATCGTATCAGAAGCAATGAGATCCGCATGAGAACTAAGGTCACATACATAGCCCAAAGGATTGCATGCCTCAAGTAGCAATGAGCAGCTCACATAGAGAGTAGAACAGACGTCCGTTGGGGCGGAAGGGTCTTCGAGTAGAGGCCGCGTACAGGAAGTCGCAACCGTTGCAGGCCCTCCACAAGGTGGAATAAATGGATACAAAAGATAATTTACACCGATCATCTAGTCTGAAACTAGGACATTCCTTGTACTATGAGTACTAGCCGACAACATTCGCTCGCCGTCGGCAGGTAGTTCACCGTCACGGTATGGTTCCAGAGAATCTGTCTCTCGCGAACGCTCCACTTGTAGAATGAGCCCCATTCAGAGGTTTTCTCGAGGGTCTACAGTATGATCTTATGCAAGTCCTCTGGAGTTGCCGGCGACCATACCCGATTCCCTGGCCGATTCCGGCTACGGTTAGTTACCGTATAAATTATGCCTACGAAAAACTTTGTTTCGATAGGTACACCGACAAATTTTTATAAGGATCACTTTTTGTTATAGCAAGGAACACTAAAAACGAAATCCTACATTCTCTAATAAGATTTTGGGAATTCATCTAACATCTTATTTGGATAATCTCGACCGATTTGGTTGATTGCCTTTTTTGTTAGGGTTCCGTAGCCAAATGGCAAAAAACGGAACCCTTATAGATTCCTCATGTCGGTCCGTCCGTATGTCACAGCCACTTTTCTCCGAAACTATAAGAACTTATACTATTGAAACTTGGTAAATAGATGTATTTTGTTAACCGCATTACGATTTTTACACAGAAATTGGAAAAAAGAAAAATTGGGAGTCTCCATACTTGAAACTGAAACAAATTTATTTTTTTAAAACCGTAAACCGCAATTTACCTTCCATATTTTAAGATAGATCAATATGGACGATATTGTTTACAACCTGGTCGGATAAAGAATGGGATCAGAAATGGCGGCGCATCTATTCACTTCCCGCTCGCACACTATTTGCGTCTATTCTCGCACCCCACGAGTGCGATCTGATAGTAAAAGTATCTGCCTATACTTACACAGGCTCCCTCGACTGCCTCGGTGGCGTAGCGGTTAGTGGGTCGCACTACAAAGCGACAGCTGTGTAGGAGGTCCCGTGTTCGATCCCTGGGTCGGCCCAAAAACTTATACCTAAGTTTTCGGTAAAAAAATCTTAGTGTCAGCCCGAAACCTGAAAATTGGCGGTCTTATACCCCCGTGCCTTGGAAAGCACGTCAAGCCGTTTGTCTTGCGCCCAGTCTCTCTCCAGTCGTGTCAGGCTGGTGTCCCATCACAATATGAGGGTAAGGGGATAGAGAGTGTGCTTGTGTTTTCGCACACAATTGAGCACTATAATAAATACTGCGTACGTGGCTGATTGTTGAGACTGGCCGCCGTAGCCATAATCGGTTGGAGGGTATTATACTTACACAGATAGATATACTTTATTGCACAAGAAACACAATTTAGGTTATGTACAATTTGGCGGCCTTATCGCTAAAAGCGATTTCAGATAACCTTCAGGCCCCGTCAGAAGGGGTAGACCTAAAAAGGTGAGGCATTCCATAGTAAAGGATGTGCGTGCCAATAAATTGACTGCAAAGGATGCACAAGATCGCGCGAAGTAGAGGAGTAGAAGCAGGAACGCGGACCGTCCCAGGCTCCGGTGCGAAAGCAACCGGGACAAAACGCTAGGATGATGATGATCCCCGTCTCCGAGGAAGAGGCCGGTCAGCGCTCCTTCTCAGCTCGGTAGGGATGGCTTGGCGCTCCCGGCTGTCCCTATCCCTCCCCCAACCCATCTGGGGGAGTTAGTGTAGGGCCCGCGATGTAAGTGGGCCACCGCCTGGGAAGGAACGTGTAGTTAAAGCTCATTAACTATTACACATGTATCCTTCCCACTCTGGCGAAGAAGGGAGCGCCGTCGGGGGTTTAATCGGGAGGCCTCCGGCTTCACCGGAGGAGAACCAGACATAAGGCCACGTCGGCCCACTGCACTACGGGCCGGCCGCATTCCCCCGACGCAAAAAAAAAAGGATGATGATGATGAATCTTCAGCCAAAGGTCATTTGATAACAGAGGAGGACAGGGCTAATCGGAAAACATTTGCATCCCTTTAATACTTCTTCGTCCAACTATTCCGAACAGCATATTTTGTTCTATAACTTTTAAAATTCGCAAAAATAAAACATTTCATACCAAGTTGGTCACGTGACTTTTTTCTTTATGTATCGAGTCGAAAATTTTTTCACACACCCATCATAGAACTAGAAATAAACCTGTATCTCGATTGATGAATGCCATCTTCCAAAGAGTGCTATCATGACAGACTCACATGAGCCCAAAAATACCCAAACGCCTAATGCAAAATAGCAAGAAACATTATAGGCTTAAGTTCATTGACAAAGTAAATTCCAAACTAGTAAAAGTAATAGCTGCTAGAGTAAGATAAGAAAGATAAGATAAGAAACAATTTATTGACTACAACACATTACACATAGAACAAAACAGAGAAAACAAGGTACAGAGACAAAGAGTTGCGGCCAACAAGGCTCAGCCTCAGCATATGCTGCAACTGCCACACACAGCAGCTGCAGCGCTGATTTTCAGGCTGGACCTTGGGTGACGCCTTTTCATTGAAAAAAAAACTATTATAAAAGATTGACATGCAATATATTCAAGTAAAAAGGAAATGAAAAATTACATTTACAAAACAAAGAAATAATAACACAGAGATACATACATAATCAATTTAAAAACATTAAAATTATATTTTAAAAAAAACGCACACAAAAAAAAGAAACAACAACACAACAAAATAATGGCATTTGCGGGTGTCAAACCAATATTATCATAAGCGACAGTGGCGCCATCAATTAACTGCACGCATTATTATCTGTGCCACAGTATATACACAATGATGGAGAAAAAACAAAACAAAAAAAAAGTACTAGCAGTAATCAATAATTAGAAAAAATGGATTTAATTCTACTATAATTTTTAATTTATTTTAAATGCATTTTAACTATATTTAATTAAATATTAAAGTATAATCAATATCAATAATAATTTACTTACGTCAATTTTTGTAAATGTCTTGAGGTCAATAATAATAAAATTAATAATCTATAGCATTGCAATGATGTCAGAAAAGTAAACATTAATATTAAATTTGTCCCCGAAACACTCCTTTAAGTCAAAAAAACAACTATCTATTGGCCACTTTTTTTAATTCATAGCATCATTAAATCATAATAGAATTAGCCACTACGTTTGTGTAAAGATATAAGTATATAATTCATAAATATAATCTTATTAGTCTATTCCATTAGATCCCACATCCCTCCATTACCTTAGTGACATCCTAAACCGAATTACGACATTAGTAATTAATTCCTATTTGATGAGATAACAAGATAATATCAATAACTTGAGATGCCGCAGTGGATTTAGATTAGTTTTCCTCCATTAGCTCGGCAGTGAGGGAAAACATCGTGAGGAAACCTGCACGTTTTGCATAGTTTTTAACCGACTTCAAAAAAAGGAGTAGGTTCTAAATTCGACATGTATATACATATATACTTATATATATATTATGTTTGTTCGCCGATTACTTCACCATTTATGAACCGATTTAGATAATTCTTTTTTAGTTAGAAAGTAGATAGTCTCATCATAAGGATGTCAGGATCTGATGATGGGATCCTGGAAAAATTTTAAAGGTACACATAGTGTTTTTATATCTATTTCAAAACTGACAAAACTGAGACACTACAAAGCTTTAAAAAAAATTTTGTGCGAAAAAAATACCGCCTTTAAAAACCACGAACTAAAAAATGTAAAATAATATTTTTAACACTTTATACACTTCAAATAACATTTTATAACAGTACACTCGAGAAAAGGTGTTACCGAAGTGGGCGATACTATCTTGTTGAATAATTGAATGTTGCATTAAATTACAAGATAGTATTGGGCGCCGACTTCGGTTACACCTTTTCTCGAATATCAGCCTACATACTGTTCCATTGCAGGGCAAAGGCCTCCATCATAGAAATCAAGTCATCGCTACTATGATGGGATTAGGCGATTTCTCGAGTGTACTGTTATAAAATGTTATTTGAAGTGTTAAAAATATTATTTTACATTTTTTAGTTCGTGGTTTTTGAAGCCAATTTTTTTTCACAGAAAAAAATTTTTTGAAACGTGTGCTAGCTTGCTTAACTTAAAATATAAAGTATCAGCCTATAAACTGTCCCACTGCAGGGCAATGTGCTGCATCATAGAACTCAAGTCATCGCTACTATGATGGGATTAGGCTACTCCTTTATTTCGTCATCGTTCCACTCGTCATCAGTTCCATGCCCATTATCTAGATGGTAGGCAGTCTTGAACTCAACGTTACTCAAGAAATTTTCTACTTCGTACGCCAAAACTGTGGTATGAACTATCGCCCGAGGTGTTTCCGGACCGATAGGTACGCCCTGCAAACCTTCAAGAAAAGAGCGTACTCCTTTTTAAGGTAGGGCAAACTAGCGACGCCAATCGACCGGCTCGACCGGAGGCAACTCCGGCTGGAGTGATACCACGGCCTCACAGAAAACCGGCGTGAAGAAGCATTGTGCTGTATTTCGCTGCGTGAGTGAGGGTACCGGAGGCCCAATCTGGGGGTAGGGAAGGTTTAAAGGTTGGCAGCGCACTTTTGACTCCACTACTCGCTTACCATTAGGTGATCCGCCTGTTCGTCTGCCACCACATTGCTATCACATAAAAAAATATTACAAATTCTGTCACCCAAATTTTGTTTTTTTGTATTCGGGAATCGTAAAAAAAATCGAAAAGTCGTAGAACAAATGTTGTTCACATTGGTTGCTAAATCACGGGGTTGAAGGGATGTAAATGTTCACAGATACACCCTGTATAGTACCTACTTGAAAGAAAAATGTCCGTTTTCCGAAGAATAATAACTTTCCAAACGTAACACGTACTTCTTAAGCGACTATAAGATAAATGCTGAGAGCACGTGAGAAATTTATTGGCAGATTTACGTAATCCTCAAGCGGGCTGGGTCTGGGTGGGAACATAGATTTGGGAACGAATTCAGAACACAATTTTGTTTTCCATGTAGAACGTAACATGTCTTGAGACCACTAAGTTTGTTATAAAGCACATATATCTTTTTAAAAATGTTAAGAGTAAACGGCGTCAAAACAAATTAATATTACCTACTCCTAAACTCAGTCTGCTCATAAATAGCCTCTTATATAGATGGATTCGTATATATAATAATTTACCTAATCATATTACAAATGAAAAATCTTATATCACATTCTGCAATAAGTTAATAAAAAAAAATTTAAAAACTAAAACCGACTACCAAAAAACACGCTCTATAAAATTTACGAAACAAGAAAACTGTCTCTGCTGAAATTATTATGCCGTATTGCCGTGGTCGTACTCGTATGCCACATTGATTTTATTTTATTATTATGATGAATCTGTTTTGCTACAGTAGGTGGCATACGACCACGGAAATACGGCATAATAATTTCAAAATATATTAGAAACCTCAACATCATTTTTAAAGACCTATTCATAGATACCCCACACGTATGGGTTTGTTAAAAAAAAATTGAGTTTCAGTTCTAAGTATGGGGACCCCCTAAAATTTTCTTTTCCTGTTTTTGTGTAAAAATTGTAATGCGGTTTACAAAATACATCTATTTACCAAGTTTCACTATAATAGTTCTTATAGCTTCGGAAAAAAATGGCTGTGATATACGGACAGACGGACAGACGGTCAGACGGACAGACGGACAGACGGACAGACGGACAGACGGACAGATGGACAGACGGACAGACGGACAGACGGACAGACGAACAGACGAACAGACGAACAGACGGACAGACGGACAGACGGACAGACGGACAGACATGATGAATATAGATTCAGGGGTTCCGTTTTTTGCCATTAGGCTACGGAACCCTAAAAAAGCACTTACAAAATGTGTCGATCGGTTAGCAACAGGATGATCTTTTGCTAAACGATAGACAAATTTTCGACGACGACGAATGTTCGTCTGGGACTCGAACCCATGAGAGTTCGATTCCCACTCGAAGACTATCCACAAATTTTAAAGTGAATTAAGTACAGTCAATTTGGGTAACTTTGAATTACCTTGTAACTTTGAATGAAACTGGTTTAAAGATTTGTTATTTTATTCGGTAAAACGGTATCTAAAGGTCGATCCATTCAACGTAGATACCGTTTTAAATTGTATAGGAATTCCAAGGAATAAAATAAAAAATCTTTAAACCAGTTTTATTCAAAGTTACAAGGTAATTCAAAGTTACCCAAATTGACAGTATTTATGTAAGAATAAATTGCAAAAAATTGTTATACTTACCCAAAGAATTCATATGTACTTACTTAGGTTGCATATAAAGCTAATGCTGTGGACTTTGGAGCCCTGGTACGTTTAAACCATTATCTTAAAAAACTATCTGGACGACCCGTTTGGAACAGTGGTAGTGAACGCTGCCTTTGGTCCAAGGGTTGCGGGTTCGATCCCCGCACAGTACAAACATTTGTGTGCATGAACATGTCTGTTTGTATTGGTCTGGGTGTTTTCTATGTATTATAAGTATGCATTTACAAATGAAAAGTATTATATGTATATATTTGTAATAACACTGTTGATTCTGATATCCGTAACACAGGTGCTTGTAGCTACCTATCTCGGAGTCAGATCAGTGTATGTGATGTTGTGAAATATTACTATTATTATATTATATTATTATCCTGGATTTTATTTAACCCCATAAGGAACAAAAACGTTGATATTCTATTTACTGTTAGTAATGACTAAAGTGTACAGTTACAAATTCTCTCTAGACATTATTAGCTGATTATCCACAATCTTCATGAATAAAAAATGTTATCCTGTTACCGATTTGCTCCGTTCGGCGTGGAAACCTTGGGACCGTGGGGGCCCGAGGCCCACAAGCTTTTCCGCGAGTTGTCTGCCCGGCTACTCGACATTTCAGGTGACAGCAATGCTGGCAGCTACCTCGGCCAACGCATTGGGTTGGCCATTCAAAGAGGTAACGCTGCCAGCATTCTGGGCACGATGAGTAGCGGGGCAGATTTTTCATCTCATCCATCATCTCTTGTAAATAGTATTCCTCTTTTTGTTTATCTTTAGCATTCTGTAAATAGGTACTTTTTTATGTTCCGTATTATACCATGTATCTGTTTTTGGCAACTAAGAAATAGACCCTTAGCTTATTCCAAAAAGAAAAGAAAAAAAAATGTTATTTCCCATTAATATTTACCTAACACAAACTTATTGTTTATTACTTCCCTTCAATATCGATTTCCGAGTAGGTAAGAAATTATTTTCAGAGGCGTCGAACCGTGAGCAGACCAGCACAGACCCTATCGGTTTCGGGAACCCGTATAATGTAGAGATATTAGTGATGTGTCAACTTGAGGACTAAACTCGAGTTAAATGGTCTTTGACTTGAGTTAGAATATTTTTGAGAGCCACGCTTCGGCAGTGAATGGGCCGGCTCGGCCTGGACTAATACCACGGCCTCACAGAAAACCGGCGTGAAGAAGCACTGTGCTGTGTTTCGCTGCGTGAGTGAGGGTACCAGAGACCCAATCCGGGGCCAAGGGGGGTTTAGAAGTTGTGACTCCACTGGTGTCGTGGGTGTCTTTAGGCAGAGGCAATCGCTTACCATCAGGTCATCCGTCTGCTCGTCTGCCACCTATCACATAAAAAAATAAAATAAAAATAAGATCAAAACTCGTTCGTCTTCGGGAATTTTGAAAATTCTATATATTTAGCTTATTTCTTTATGAAAGGTTTGTTTTGCTTATTTAGACAGATATAGTGCACACTGCATACATAGTATATAAGTACACAATGGACCCTGTCGGGCACGGCATAGTTCAAAGAGAGGAGGAGTCGCCTTACGAGTCATTTATGTAGGTACCGACAGTTAATAATCTGATATATTACTAAAATCTGTCAAATGCCTTTAGGTGATTTAAAAATTAATTGTAATGAGAGTCATATCATCCTTGTCATCATCATAGGCCTTTTCATCTATAACAGATGTTTTAACACGCATTTTGTAATAAGCATCTCGCAGGTGTGGTGACGATACAGCTGCGCTCGTGGCTGTATAGTCCTCCCAGGGTATGTGACTAAGCTCAAAGTTTTACAAAATATAAATATTTTATCAAAATATAGGTCAATATGTGCCAATAGCAAAAAATCTCAATGAAAAATATTACGTCTAGCTGGTTTTATGGTCATTCAAAGATTCATGGGCATTGGCATTCATTTTAAAACTATGAAATTATTAAAAAATAATTATACCATTAAATAACCCATACAATTTGCACCAATTATTATAATAGAACCATTGACATAAACGAAACATTTGATATAGCTACCATACAAAATTCAAATGAAATGCATACAAAATACTTAGGTGTGACGTCACATCTTAGTAGCCATTTGTAGGGAGCGTTTTGGGTTTGCCCACAATAATGTGATTTTAAAGTTGTGATATCTCAGGTGGTTTAAATGAGAATCAAGTGATTTTTTCAACGATGTTTCTATCATTGAGAGGTCTTTTGATTGCAAAAATAAAAAAAAAATAGTCATGTACCGTAATCATTTGCAACACGTGAATTAAGCGCTGCTACGATTGGGGTGGCAGGCATGGCGTTTAGCACGTTTTGCCGCAAGTTGATTAAACCAGGCCTTGTCAGGCTTATCTGTACCCTCCACGATTTTTCTCCAAGTCAAACGATCAACAGCGGCATGTGCATGTGGATGTGGATGGATGTGGATGGATGTGGATGTGTATGTGGATGTGGATGTGGATGTGGCTGTGGATGTGGATGTGGATGTGGATGTGAATGTGGATGTGGATGTGGATGTGGATCACGCTCGTCTTCCAAGGCGTGCTCTTTTGGGAGAGATAGCTAATGCTAAAAGACCCATCTGAAGACCCATGCTCCGATGGAAAGATTGCGCTAAGCGCGACATGCATGGGTTTCAGATCCCGGTGACAGAGTTCTGGTGGTGGAGCTCGCTGTTGATCGTTTGACTTAATTTGATTAAAAAGACACGTGAGTACAAGATTAGCCACATCCTGACACTGAGAATTTGTTATAGATAAACTCATTGTACTACGACGTCTTGTAGAGTTACCCTTGTTGGAATTTGGACCGTCCCTACCGTCTTTTGTTTTCTTTGGATCGTCCGTCTGATACATAAGAGCTACACTTTGCACATACAGGGTAAACCCGGGGCTCAAACCAGGGACCACAAGCCAGCTGTCGGCCACTGCGCTACCGAGAAAGGACAATAAATAAATAAATAATAGGTATGCAGGCCGTGTGGTCCCCGGCAGAGTAGAATAGGCCACCCTCACTCTTACCGAGGTGTCGTAAAAGGCGACTAAGGTAAAGCTGCTGGCATGATTATCAGCACCCAGAGAAGAAAAACTCTGCATTTATATCTAAAACCTCGCCAACCCGTCTGCGCGTGGTGAGTATGGCTAATTACCCCTCATGTGATTGAGGGAGGCCCGTGCCTCAGCAGTGGGGGACTTAAATGGGCTGACGATGAAGGTATGCAGGCAGACGCCTACCTGAGCCCGGGGTACGCCCTGGTACGCTCAGGTAGCGTATGCCGGGCTTCCGCAGCGACAGCGTTGGACGCAACTGGGAATTATATGCTAAGGTAATGAGGAGGCAGACAGACAATATTATAGGGGACAGTGGAGTAACTATAGGTAGAACCACTTTGTATTGACTCAAGGTCAAAATCGATTCGGCGGGTAGGGCTAAAACAAGCCGCGTGGGCTGATGCACTACAAAGGTTTTAAATCAGTATCTAGTGGTTTTTAGTGTACCTGTGACTGACCGGATGGCGCAATTGGTAATGACCCTGCCTCTTACGCCAAAGGTCGTGGGTTCGATCCCCACCCTGGACAAACATTCGTGCGATGAACACTTGTGTTTGTTCGGTGTCTGAGTGTAATATATGTATTTAAGTATATATTTTTGTTCGTCTGTTGTCTGATATCTGTAACACAAGTGCTTAAGCTACTTAGTACGGAATCAGGTCAACGTATGAGATGTTATGAGAATTATTATTATTACCTAAAAATTTGGTGTTTATTTGTGCAGTAAAGTGAAGTGCCGAAAAGTGACTCTAATAATAAGAATCGTTGGATTGTATCGTTTTGAACACTGCTATTGTGTGTTCGAGTGTGTTGTCTCGTGACAACTTATTTGGACCTAATAGAGTATTAAAACCCGCGATTGCTTTTAGAGTGATATCCGCTGAATCCATAGCAAAAACACTGGCGTTTTTTTCAGTGACTATAACTTTGACTGACTTCGACTGTTGACTACCTACTTATTCTCAATAAGTTATTTTACATTGGCAAATTATCTTCGGGTAGAGCCTTATTAAAAAAAAGGTCAAATCTTATTCAGTCACTTTGTATTGACTACTTAGTTCAATGAATTTCTCCAGTTGGCACCAGCGTCGATGCGCACGTTCCCTATAAAGAACTAACTCGAGTCATTATATGATGAGGTGTCACATCTCTAAAGAAAATCTCTAAGAATAATGGATAGTCCTGTTCTATCCCAAGGGTTGGCCGTTATTTTTTATGAAATTAAGATTAGGGTTATGGGATCGGCCGCACCGGGTAAGGGCTTTATCAGAGTATTAGTTGGTTTAGCTTGCTTATTATATTGGCTCTTTTGCTAATCTTTGGAAGAAATAAAATAAGTCATCATAATTTCAGGCAATAGACGTCTACTGCTGGACATAGGCCTCCCCCCAATGTTCTCCACACAGATCGGTCCTGTGCCGCCCGCATCCAATGGATTTCCGCGATCTTCACCAGATCATCGAGCCACCTTGTGGGGGGCCTGCCACGGCTGCGTCTTCCTGTACGTTGCCTGCGTTCGAGGAACTTTCCGGGCGGAAAGATTGGGGCCAACGGCCGTCTGTTCTCCTCGCTATGTGCCCTGCCCATTGCCACTTGAGGCATGCAATCCTTTGGGCTATGTCTGTGACCTTAGTTCTCCTGCGGATTTCATCATTTCTGATACGACCACGCAGGGAGACTCCGAGCATAGCCCTCTCCATTGCTCTCTGGGAAAGTAAGTAAGAAAATAAGTGATAATAATAATATTTCACAACGTCACATACATTGATTTAACTCGGAGATAGATAGCTCAAGCACCTGTGTCACGAATATCAAAATCAACAGTGGAATAACAAATATATGTTACTGTAAAAGCCAGAAGAAAAAACAAGCAATAAAAGAGTTCTTCTAACCTAATCTATTTCAACTGGCCAAAACCTAGGTCTTAAGTCACGGGCTCATGAAATTAATCAGACTAATACTGGTCAATAAAATGTAATTTCAAATATTTATAAACAAAATTTAGCTCGAAGGGGTCCTGGACCGCATTTCCAAATGGGGTGCCAGCAATCTTGTCGAGTTTAACTCTAAGAAAACACAGGTGTGTGTATTCTTTGCTAAGGTGTCACCTTTCCTATCCTATCCCACTCTTTAGAGCACCCCCTTACCAATACAGGATAGTCTCAGGTCTCAGCATCCTTGGCATCGATGTTCGTAGCAACCTAAATTAACGGGACTATATCGAGAGCGTAATAAGAACTGCTTCCCGTAAACTCGGGATTCTGAACAGAGTGAGAACGGTATTTTACTCCGGCGCAGCTTTGTCTCTTGTACAAGGCACAGGTTCGCCCGTGTGTGGAATATTGCTCCCATCTCTGGGATGGTTCTGCTAAGTACTTGCTAGAGGCTCTCGATAGGTTGCAGCGACGTGCTATCCGTATTATTGGAGATTATGAGGTGACTAAGTCCCTAGAACCTCTTCAGCTACGTAGAGACATTGCCAGTCTAAGTATTCTCTGCCGCCTCTATAATGGGGAATGCTTTGATGAAGCAACGAAATTGTAATTAAGACGGAGGCCCTTTACACCTCTGCTCAAGAAAAATAATACCGTATATTCCAAAACACAACACACAGCACAACACACATTTACCGTGGAAGAGCCACGCTTCGGCATGAATGGGCCGGTTCGGCCGGGGTGATACCACGGCCGCACAGAAAACCGGCATGAAGCAGCATTGTGCTGTGTTTCGCTGCGTGAGCGAGGGTACCGGAGGCTCAAGGGGGGTTTAAAGGTTGGCAGCGCACTTGTGACTCCACTGGTGTCGCGGGTATCCAAGGACGGCGGCAATCGCTTACCATCAGGTGATCCGTCTGCTCGTCTGCCACCTATCACATAAAAAAAACATATTAAAATACACACATTTTAAAATTTAGAAATATACATTATATTTTTATGAGTGATACCTACCTATTATAACATACGCAGAGCAATTATAACAATTTATTATAAGACTAGCAAACAATTCGCACAGACCCAGAGCCTGTGATTGAACATTCATTCAATGAAAACAAACCCAACCTATTTTTTACCAAAAACTGACCATATGTAAAAGGTCAATGCGCTAAAATTTTTTTTTTCGACATTTAACATGCCTAAAGGTATATCATGTAAAATATAATACTCGCAACATAATCTCCCAAGTTCAGTCATTCAAATATTCCTCACACATCTGAAATGGCCCATAAAATAGCAATCAAAAGGTGCTCTCCGATTTAGAAGCCACCCGTTCAAACTTTTACTGAAATGGCTTGAAAAACATCGCAAAAACAGACCAAGAGCCCAATTCTCGTGCTCGTGATATTTTGAAAACATGGCGGATATCACCTGAAAACCATACAAAAAAACTATGTTTTAGTGATATATGTCGTATGTCACGAGCACGAGATTGGGCTCTAAGTGTACTTAAATTCAAAGTCACTTCATCATCATCAACAGCCCATTTAAGTCCCCACTGCTGGGGCACGGGCCTCCCTCAATCACATGAGGGGTAATTGCCATACTCACCACGCTTGGCAGACGGGTTGGCGAGGGTTTTGATATAAATGCAGAGTTTTCCTTCTCTGGGTGCTGATGATCATGCCAGCAGCTTTACCTTAGTCGCCTTTTACGACACCTCGGTAAGAGTGAGGGTGGCCTATTCTACTCTGCCGGGGACCACACGGCCCCATAGTGATATATGTCGTATGAAAATAAATGTCACGAGCACGAGAATTGGGCTCTAAGTGTACTTAAATTCAAAGTCACTTCATCATCATCATCAGCCCATATAAGTCCCCACTGCTGGGGCACGGGCCTCCTTAATCACATGAGGGGTAATTTCCATACTCACCACGCTTGGCAGACGGGTTGGCGAGGGTTTTGATATAAATGCAGAGTTTTCCTTCTCTGGGTGCTGATGATCATGCCAGCAGCTTTACCTTAGTCGCCTTTTACGACACCTCGGTAAGAGTGAGGGTAGCCTATTCTACTCTGCCAGGGACCACACGGCTCCACAAAGTCACTTAGCGGGTTACATTTTTTTTATGTGATAGGTGGCAGACGAGCAGACGGCGATCCGAGGCGATCCTGACGATAAGCGATTGCCTCCTCCCATGGACACCCGCGACATCAGTGGAGTCATAAGTGTGCTGCCAACCTTTAAACCCCCCTTTTGTCCCGGATTGGGCCTCCGGTGCCCTTGCTCACACACTTGCTCGTTTGTCTCTTTACTAATTTATGGCCATCATTTTTTTTTCAGACAAAAAGAAATGGAATAACAAAAAAAATAACAAATGGTACTTCAAAACATATTGACTTAAAACTTTCGTAGCAGCTGTACGCTAGTCCCAGCTTCAAAACCGGAGTCAGGAGCAGCAAACATTTTCTGGAATTACACGCTCTGGAACTTTCCAAGGCAGGTGTTGCCCACAGTTGAATTGAAAACGTTCCAAAAGTTAGTGAGCAAAATAGGAACTGGCTGTTTCAATGGACACACAGAATGAGGTGTAATATGAAAGGAGTAAGTTATGAACTAGTAGTATTGCTTATCAATAGTCCACTATCGATAGTCTATCGATAAAAATATTATTGACTTAAAAATATTGAGGATAGGATTTTTAGTTGATATTTTTTATAGCAATCTTTTGCAATTTATTCTTAAGTACACACTTAAGAGTCTCCCTGCGTGATCGTATCAGAAATGATGAGATCCGCAGGAGAACTAAGGTCACAGACGTAACCCAAATGATTGCATGCCTCAAGTGGCAATGGGCAGGGCACATAGCGAGGAGAACAGACGGCCGTTGGGGCGGACAGGTCCTCGAGTGGAGGCCACGTACAGGAAGTCGCAGCCATGGCAGGCCTCCTACAAGGTGGACCGACGATCTGGTGAAGATCGCGGGAATCCATTGGATGCGGGAGGCACAGGACCGATCTGTGTGGAGAACATTGGGGGAGGCCTATGTCCAGCAGTGGACGTCTATTGGCTGAAATGATGATGATGATGACACACTTAAAAACTTAAACACTTATTGTTATTTACTTAAGACTATTAGTTTTTGTTCATTTTCCTAGTTGTGAGTAGCTCGCATTTAAAAAGATGACTAAAAGTGACATTGTCAATGACTCATTTATTTTGAGAGGCACTGTAATAAAGATTAGGCTGTATGAACGGAATGCTAAGCCGTAAAAACATTATCAAAAAAAAAATTGAGAGGCAGAAGAATCTTTGATTGTACAGCCAAAACATAAGAAGCAATATTATTTTAAATCCTTTAATTTAAGGGCAAATGTATTTTATCAATGCTGTAATTGTTTCTTTGTCGTTATAACTTAATCAACTACTATAATCTAACCTTTATGGTAAATAATAATTAAGATGGTGGCTTTAGATTAAATAAATAAATAAATAATAAATATTTCACAACATCATATACATTGATCTGACTCCGAGATAGGTAGCTCAAGCACCTGTGTTACAGATATCAGAATCAACAGTGGGATTACAAATATATACATATAATACTTTTCTTTTGTAAATACATAATTATAATACATAGCAAACACCCAGACCAATACAAACAAACATGTTCATGCACACAAATGTTTGTGCTGTGCGGGATCGAACCTGCAACCCTTGTATCAGAGGCAGCGTTCACTACCACTGTTCCAATCGGGTCGGATTATATGAATACTGCGTAAATTTAAAATGAGAGATCGAATGACAGATTGAATCAAGGAGGTTATAGATAAGAAGATCGCATCCTCTCAACGTTTCGTTCTTCCTCTGCACTGTGTGTTTTGTTCAATGAATTGTTTGCAAATTGAAAATAATTTAAGTTTTCATTCCAATTCTTAAAATTATCTATTGCCATATTGAGTCCTCCTCCGCCAGTCTATTTTCTTTTACAAAACTGCAGCTTCACGAGGCTTAATAGAAAAATCACCCACCATTTAGACAACACAAATAAATATATTGCACAAACGTGGTGGGCAGATAAACCCTCTTATCTCCCGTCACATAGACTAAGACGAATCGCGGAGAGGGATAGGGAGATACACACAGGCAAGTGAGAGAAGGATAAAGATATTAGCTGGTAAGTCCCGAATGAATAAGTATGACTGCTTTTATGTATTATGTGCGTATCTCTACCATTAGCTAGCTGAGATAAATTATTGCGAGGAAACCTGCACGTTTTTTTTATGTGATCACCTGATGGTAAGCGATTCCCGCCGCCCATGAATACCCGCGACACCAGTGGTGTCACAAGTGCGCTGCCAACCCCTTTCGACCGGATTTTGTTTCGGATAGTTTCTGAAACGTGTAACCTTGATTCAGTTGGTCTGGTTCCCCTGTTAAAGGGTTGCGAAGGTCAGACGGCACTCGCTTCATTGTGCCCAAAATTAATGGTGACCTAAGCGTAGGCTGGGCTCCAGAGCGACTGCTTTGGACGAAACCGGAACTACTATATGCTAAGATGAGACTAAAGGGGGCCTTAAGACGATTGTGATGTTTTTTTTTAATGTGATAGTTGGCAGACGAGGAGACGGATCGCCTGATGGTAAGCGATTGCCACCGCCCATAGACACCAGCGACACCATTGGAGTCACAAGTGCGATACCCTCACTCACGCAGCGAATCACAGCACAGTGCTGCTTCACGCCAGCTTTCTGTGAGGCCGTGGTATCACTCTGATCTAGCCGGCACATTCATGCCGACACGTGGCTCTCCCACGGTCGGATGTGGTGTTAGTTGCATGCTCTGCATCAGCTGGACACATAAAGTGACAAACGAAACTGAACCAGCGTGTCGCCTTTGTGAATGCCACCATAAAATAAATAATCGATTGACCCCACTCACAACTATCATTCATCATATTATCATTTCAGCCAATAGACGTCCACTGCTGGACATAGGCCTCCCCAATGTTCTCCATCACACAGATCGTTCCTGAGCCGCTCGCATCCAATGGATTCCCGCGATCTTCACCTGCCCATTGCCACTTGAGGCATGCAATCCTTTGGGCTATATCTGTAATCTTAGGTCTCCTGCGGATCTCATCGTTTCTGGTACGATCACGCTATCATCACAAAATGCAATAGTGTAACTATCCTTAACTAATCATCACAACACAATTAAATTAAATCTCATTGACGCAATCAGCGAATCTGGCTATCAAAGCCTGGACCACCGTCGACGTCTTGCATGCCTTTCGTTCTTCTACCGGATTCATTTCGGAGAGTGTGCTACATAATTTGATCTCCCCCAGCCCATTCCATCACCGGACGCAAAGGCGCGGCGAGGGCTTTCATCCTTATGTGGTAGAACTACCCCTTATCCGCACGAAGCGATTCACTTCCACGGCTAAGGAATGGAACTCCCTGTCGAGGTCTATTTTTCCTTACCACTTTAATCTGGACATCTTTAAGACAATAGTGAACAGGCATCTTTTAGGCATAAGCGTATCATCCTAGATCTCATAGTTGCTTTACATCAAGTTCTAACAGTGGGAGAGCCACGCTTCGGCATGAATGGGCCGGCTCGACCGGAGTAATACCACGTCCTCACAGAAAACCGTCGTAAAGCAGTGCATGCGCTGTGTTTCGCTGCGTGATTGAGGGTACCGGAGGCCCAATTTAGGGGAAGCGGGGTTAAAAGGTAAGCAGCGCACTTGTGACACCACTGGTGATGCAGGTGTCCATGGGTGGCGGCAATTGCTTACCATCAGGTGATCCGTCGGCTCGTCTGCCACTTATATCATAAAAAAAAAGTGCGATTGTGGTGAAGCGTTAGCCTATTGTCCAAAAATAGGTATAAAACAATATTAGGTAAAAAAAAATTATGCCTTAGAAAGAAAGAAAGAACTCTCTCTGGTAACAACTGAACGGATCCACTAAATCAGACACTTTATCAAACAGGCTGATTCGTTGTTGACTTTTTAGAAAGGAGTACGCTCTTCTCTTGAAAATCTTTAAGTCGTAGCTGTCGAGAAATACTACAGCAGCCAATCCGTTTCACAAAATTGAGGTAGGTACATGGTAGAAAGTTCTCGCGCCTAAATCTATTTGATATCTTTGTAATCATAAAAACAGCATATTCATCATAGCTGTCAATCGGCTAAAAGGCTTCAAGAGTCCTCAGGAAAATCTGTCGACTCATTACACAATCCCCTGTCATTGTAACGTAATTCCGTAGAATGCATTTACCTTTATCCGGCGTATTAATGGAGTAAATAACACAAGTAGTTTAAGGTCCAAAAAATGCTTGCGATTGGTACACTAGGTACAACTCGAGTAAGCAAAAACTTACTTAAGGTACAAAGTAAGTCCAATTCTTCCTCATCTTCGCGTATGATTCCTAGATGCGTCCAAAGCTGTCGCCCTGGAGCCCGGGGATCTTGATTTGGCGAGTCTGGTAATTATAATGAAGCGACTGCCGTCTGACCTTCGCAACCTTGTAATAGGGGAACTAAACCAATCAAATTGTGGTTACACGTTTCATAAATTATCCGAAACGTGCTGGTTTCCTCACAATGTTTTTCCTCACGGCTGAGCTAATGGTAGAAATATGCATTAGATTTGAAAAATTCAGAGGTGCATGATTACATTTGAAATACGACCCCCGTATTGAAGGCACGATCTCATCCACGCAGCAGACGGCACACCTGATATAATCGATCACCGCCACCCATCTCGGACCCTAAGTAGAAAATAAGCAATACTTCAAACCATCGTGGGAGAGCCATGCTTCGGCATGAATGGGCCGGCTCGATCGGAGTAATACCACGGCCCCACAGAAAACCGGCGTGAAGCAGCAATGCAGTGCTGTGTTTCACTGCGTGAGTGAGGGTACCGGAGACCCAATCTGGGGGAAGGGAGGTTTAAAGGTTGACAGCGCACTTCTGACTTCACTGGTGTCACGGGTGTCTAATGGAGGCGACAATCACTTCCATCAGGTGATCCGTCTGCTCGTCTGCCACCTATCACATAAAAAATTATAGTCTCAGCGTACTCCGGATTCCGAAAGCGATAGCTTTGGACGCAGCAGGGAATTACTAAGATGAGAAGATAAGAGGAATGTAAAAGTAATCGCAAAGCGTCGTTCGTACCTACCATTCTGTATATTATCACTCTTGTTAATACAAGGCGTGACTGGCTGCAATGTGACAGAGTTCCACCGACGTCCGGGGGTCGTTTGTTACGTTGTCACACGTGCGCGCTATGCCACCAGTGTGTAATAAATGGTGGGAGGGATATAACCACAATGACGTGTTGAGAGCTAATTTCTCTCTGGACAATGCCACTAGGTTTTTTACTGTTTTCCTTTATTTTTATTAATATGTAATATAAATGTCTCTATCGGATATATTTTTTTTATAGTGACACAGTGTATTGGTTCTCCTCAGCCTGATGGTAAGCAAGAGAAGAGTCCACGCTGTAATGGACAACACGACATTTCTTTTTCCAAAATGAAAAATACCGTTTTCTAGATTAGCCTTATAGGATTTTAAAAATGCATAGTGACATCTATAGAAAAAACGCCGAGCTATCTAGTTGATTGCTTTTTAAAGCTACATCTGCGTTTTACAAGCTCCATCTAACGGAAACCGCTGAAGTAAATATTTCACAGCGTCAGCATCACATACATTGATCTGACTCCGAGATAGGTAGCTCAAGCACCTGTGTTACGGATATCAGAATCAACTGTGGGATTACAAATATATACATATAATACTTTTCTTTTGTAAATACATACTTATAATACATAGCAAACACCCAGACCAATACAAACAAACATGTTCATGCACACAAATGTTTGTACTGTGCGGGGATCGAACCCGCAACCCTTGTATCAGAGGCAGCGTTCACTACCACTGTTCCAATCGGGTCGTATTTTCCCATACTAAGAAAAAAAGGACTACTTAAGTGAAATGACCCTGGTGTCCTGTAAATCATGGATCATACGGAAGCTTTAAGTACATAGCCCATTTGGTGACCTATATCAGTATAAAGGTCACCAAATGGGCTATGTAGCCACTACTAAATCAGTATTTAGTCCATGTGTACATATAATTTGAATAGTTGTATAAATAAACATAGGCTTGCCAAAAAGTAGTATTAAGATCGAACCCAGGACCCAAGCGCAGCCGATTTTGATTGCTATCCACTAGTTACTCTGCCACCCAGACGGGTCCATTACAGCGTGGGCTCTTCTCTTGCTTACCATCAGGCTGAGGACAACCAATACGCTGTCTCACTACAAAAAAGTCCATGTGTACATATAATTTGAATAGTTGTATAAATAAACTTAGGCTTGCCAAAAAGTAGTATTAAGATCGAACTCAGGACCCAAGCGCAGCCGATTTTGATTGCTATCCACTACTCTGCCACCCAAACAGTGCAGGGGTTTCGTAGTTTTCTAGAGCTACCTACTATTATTTATTGCATAAGTATTTTCCCATTGAATAGCTTGTCTTTGTCTGAAAACCGAATTTTATAGAGTACTAGCGGCCCGCCCCCGGCTTCGCACGGTTGTATGTGAAAAAGAAAAGGGCTGTTTTTAGGGTTTTCCCGACAATTATTCGATTTTTTCGCCGTAAGAACCATCCTTGGACTTCAACGAACATTTAAAAAAAGAATTGGCCAAATTGGTCCAGGCGTTGTTGAGTTATGCGCTTACCAACACATTTTGCGATTCATTTTTATGTTATAGATTTGAGAAAATATATTCATTGGTGATTTATTATTATTCAAGTAATTACTGTCCGCTCGCAGATTTGATTTTGAAAGTAATAAATTTAACTGGCTAATTCGTTATTATCGTCGTAAATTTGTGGGAATTTTATTCCCTTAATACCTTTTCATGCAAATTATCATTTTGCAATTTGAATAACCTAGAAGTCTATCATTTTCGGCTCGAAGGAGTGATACCACGGCCTTACAGAACACTGGCGTGAAGCAGCACTGTGCTGTGTTTCGCTGAGTGAGTGAGGGTACCGGAGGCCCAATCCGGGGATAAGGGGGGTTCAATGGTTGGCAGCGCACTTGTGACTCCATTAGTCTCGCGGGTGTCTATGGTCGGCTGCAATCGCTTACCATCAGGCGATCCGTCTGCTCGTCTGCCACCTATAACATAAAAAAACTGATATTTTGTTTAATCGTCTCCCTGACTGAATCTCGAAGATGGCCGCGTAGTACATGCCTTTGAGTATTAGTCGTTTTCCTATAGATTGCAGCGCTAGCATTGGCTAGCCGGCTGATGCCTCTATCTTAGTATATAAGATAGATAGATAGATAGATATTCTTTATTCATCATCATCATCAGCCCATTTAAGTCCCCACTGCTGGGGCACGGGCCTCCCTCAATGACATGAGGGGTAATTGCCATACTCACCACGCTTGGCAGACGGGTTGGCGAGGGTTTTGATATAAATGCAGAGTTTTCCTTCTCTGGGTGCTGATGATCATGCCAGCAGCTTTACCTTAGTCGCCTTTTACGACACCTCGGTAAGAGTGAGGGTGGCCTATTCTACTCTGCCGGGGACCACACGGCCACTATTCTTTATTGCACAAAAATAAAATACAAGCACGATACAACAACAGCAACAGACAGTACAATAAGGCGGGCTTATCGCTTGTAATAAGTTACTGTTTGCAGGACATACCGGATTGGCGTACTCGCGCATCTCAGCTAAACAAGGGTGATCGGTGACCGATTTTGTAGGAGAAAAAAAAAGTACTGTTATCAAACGATGCCTAGTTCGGAAGCTAACAGATATAAGTTTCACTGTTATGGTTTAACTTCTAATTAAAAAGTTAATCGATGTCAAAAATGTTCAATCGAAATGCAAATGTCATGCGCATTGCCTCATTGAGTGACGTCATGACAAGCCAGTGAGCATTTACGCGTGAACTTTGAAGTGTCAATATTTAATTTAAGTTTAAATCATTATTTGTGCTTATTTTAACTTTTTTGTTGTTGTCATATTTATGTAATCCTTATATGTTTTAGATAGACTGAAATAAAAAAATAATGCAAATTCATTATTAGATTTATATGCACAGGAACCGATCTGTGTGGAAAACATTGAGGGAGTCCAGAAGTAGCTATACAGCCATAAACGCCGTCCGCCATGATGGTCTGTTAATTATCTGTGCCGTGACGTCACTGTTATTGCAAGCAATACGCGTGACTGAAATGACCAAGGAGGTTATAGATAACTTCGTGGTCATGACTGTCAAGGTGCTTAAATGGAAGACCACGAATAACCTGAAAATGGCGATTAAACTAAAATAAAAAATAATGCAAATTCATTATTGGATTTATATGCTCTGGAACCGATCTGTGTGAAAAACATTGAGGGAGTCCAGAAGCAGGCGTCTATAGATGACGATGAATTCAAATGATTCCAAAAACATGTCAATTTGCTATGAAAAGGCAAGATTTATTTTAATCTAAGACAGGGCCTCACGCACAGGACCTGGATCACGGTTGCACTTTCCGAACCACTATTTGGCCGTGTGGTCCCCGGCAGAGTAGAATAGACCACCCTCACTCTTACCGAGGTGTCGTAAAAGGCGACTAAGGTAAAGCTGCTGGCATGATCATCAGCACCCAGAGAAGGAAAACTCTGCATTTATATCAAAACCCTCGCCAACCCGTCTGCCAAGCGTGGTGAGTATGGCAATTAATTACCCCTCATGTGATTGAGGGAGGCCCGTGCCCCAGCAGTGGGGACTTAAATGGGCTGACGATGACTAGCGGAGTTTGCCCTCACCACCGAGCAATGGTAGAAAAATGCACATTTTTTTTAAAAACCTACAGTTATATGCTTTAACTATACTGCGCCCTCGGCGTTACTCACGCAGCTTTAATCTTTTTTACAAATCTTCATTCAAACTTCAAACCCGCAACCTTAGGGGTTAAAAGATCAAAACTCACCTTTTTATTCAAAACAGGTGTCATTACATAATTTTAAGATTCTATCTTTTAAACTGTCTAATCCCACATACTGCCTTTCATCCCCTAATTTACCCTTTTTTAGGTGATTTTCCAAAAACGTTTAAGTGAATTACTTTTTATTTTAATTATTTTATTTTTTCACTTTCTTAATATCAAAGATGACGGACTTCCATAAAAATTTCAAACCTTCTTTTCACTCCCTTAAAGGTTGAATTAATAAAAAACAACTTATTCTTGGTTTAAAACAAAAGAACGTATAGCGAATTTCTAGATTCTTACTTTTAAATGGCTAAACCCCCATACTGGCATTTTATCCCATATTTTACCCCCTTAAAGGGTAATTTTCAAAAACCGTTAAATGAGTTTCTCTTTATTTTAAATTATTAGTTAACTACAATTTTTCACATTTCTCACATCAAAGATGACGGACAACGGATACAACCTTCTAACGCCTTTTTACCCCCTTAAGGATTGAATTTTCAAAAATCTCTTCTTAGTGTTCACTTTCACTATTAATGGAACCCCCTTCCCAAATTTTATGTTTCTAGGGTCAGTAGTTTGGGCTGGGTGCATTCCTAGTCACTTAATCCTTTAGTCACTCAGGTTCTCCTTTTATATATTCTATTTATAAAGAAGTAAATACTACAAACAGCGGCAACGTTTAACGCTTATGTAATCCGAAAACACGAAATGATCGCGCGATGTAATCGACACCTTGCGCCATCTATTGGTGTAAGTGGAACTAATGTTCCGGAAAGAAGTGAGGGCGGGTCAATAGTACTTATAAAGCGTTTACCAGATTACCCAAGATCAAATAGGTTCTAAAACAATCCCGATCCCATTATCTCCAACTTTTATAATCCGCAAAGAAATTAAGACGAGGCCAGCTACCACCCCCCTTCGTAACTTTCCAATGACTTAAAAGACACATAGGCAGAAGCGCCGGAATTGAGCTGGTAATAAAGTTTAGATTCCAATGGTGGGATTAGATTTATTGCGATCGGTTTTGTTTTTAGGGATCATAGGGAAAGGAAACAGTTTTTTTTTTGTACATTGTTGCCCAAATAACATGACCCACTTTACAAAGATATTTGGTACAGGTAAGTACTTATAGTAATAGAGGTTAAGAAAGACTGAATTAGCTACGAATACTTGGCCTCTGAGCCCGTAACTGGTTTCAAAGGTACCGGCTGTCAACCCGAGATTTTTTTTACATTCAATATAAATAATTAAAACGATAATCTTTATTGGACACAAAGTTTTATAAACAAATGTTAAAAGTATATAAATGCCGTTTACAACGTCAATTGCATGCAGCAACTAGCATTTGAGCAAACAGTGCTCTCACATTTTGTATCAAAATACAGGTCACGGTATATAAATAAAGAACCATCCATTTACTATTATATTTCACTTAAAGAGATAATGATTAGTAATTGTATGTGTTTGTGTGTGAGTATGCATATGTGCGTGTGTGTGTGTGAGAATATTGATGTATGTGTGTGTGTGTGTGTGTGTGTGTGTGTGTGTGTGTGTATGTAAGAGTATGTATGTGTGAATGTGTATTATAGTAATACCTATGTTTTCGCAAATCTTAAGAAGATTTACGTTTTAGGCATACTAGGTTAAGCAATATGAACTGTCAAGAGACTTAATTCTTTGTTGATTGATATGTGTGCATGAACATGTCTGTTTGTATAGGGCTGGATGATTTCTATGTATTATATGTATGTATTTACAAAAAAAGTATAATATGTATTTATTTGTAATTCCATAACACATGTCCTTGAGCTACCTGTCTCGGGTATGTAATTTTGTGAAAGATTTTATTTGTGTATTTGTACAGGTATACAACTTATGCATTATCTTTTATATATTATATTATGAATGACCATAGCAATAAGTTTTTATGCAATAAAGAGTATCTATCTCCATTTTAATTACCATTCTCAAATCCTGGATTACATTCCAAGCGTAACCCGGGCTTCGAAGCGACAACTTTGGACGCAACTGGGAACACACGCTAAAATGAAGAGGAAAGAATATCTTTCGTCCTCTACCGGTTAAAATTGCATGTACAAAGCTAAGGAATAGGCATGCAATTTTTTGATGAACCTTTCCTAATACATTTTAAATTATGTTTTCGCTATACAGCCATAAAAGCCGTCCGCCGTGATGGTATGTTAATTATTTGTGCCGTGACGTCACTGTTATTGTAAGCAATACGCGTGACTGCCATGACTGTCAAGGCGTATATATGAAAGACCACGAATAACCTGAAACTGGCGTTTGACGTTTTGTTGTTTACAATAATGGTGACGTACGTATATATAATATACACTAGGTATACAAGGCTGACGTCCGTGGCACTCACTCAGCTGGCCCTGCTAAAACCAGCGTCATGACCTTTTTCAGGGTCATGACATAGGCTGAGTGGGGGCATTTATGTTGGAGGTCACAACACACAATATTTCATTTGCACTGCCTGGTAATTTGTACTCACTATTTTGTTTTTCATTTGTTTCGTTTTCTTTTTTTTTCTGTATCTTCTTTTTTTGTTTGTTTGCTTGTTCTTTTGTAACTAATATTGTACTCATATGTAGTGTTGTGATGTCGAAAATAATAAAATTTTTCTTTCTTTCTTTCTTTCTTGACATAGAACCATGTCGGACGGTGTTTTCAATCTAGAGAAAAAAAAGTGAAAAAGAGTTTAAGTTGAATTTTTACAGTAATCTCTTATTTATATTTATTGAAGTTTAGGTATTATACTTGGGACCCTTGTACGGAATAATATTTGAATTAAAAGATTTTTTTATAAATGGTGATATGCCTATTGTATAAAATTCAAATCCGAAATCTTTTTGAGAAGAACCCAGTGACACCCTAAGTTTTAGTCCCTTCCTGAGTTTGGAGGTGAATTTTTATCGCCTTTCAGCATAATCTGGTTAGGAAGTTCGCACAAAACACCAAGCCGAGTTGGTGAGCTCGTGATTTAAATTTTTCGACAGTTTTTTGGCTTTTTGGGGCGTCTACTAAAACCTGACTGAATTAAAAAAAAGCTAACGACATGTTTCCGTTTCGGACCACCAATTTTTTCGAGAGTGATACCACGGCCTCACAAAAAACCGGCGTGAAGTAGCACTGTGCTGTGATTCGCTGCGTGAGTGAGGGTACCGGAGGCCCAATCCGGGGGTAAATGGGAGTTTAAAGGTTGGCAGCGCACTTGTGACTCCACTGTTGTTGCAAGTGTCCATGGGCGGCGGCAATCGGTTACCATCAGGTGATCCGTCTGCTCGTCTGCCACCTTTGTCAAAAAAAAAATCGTCGGCTCACGGCGAAGCAACAAGCACTTACGAAATTCGTTGGGATTGTGAATGTATGATATAATGGAGAATGTTCAAAAATTTTATTTTTTAGGCAACGTGAGCTGTTCATGCTTATCATCAGACTAAGAAGAGCCAATATACTGTAACAATTTAAAAAAATGCTCTCCGTAAACTTGGTTAAAATTAATATTATATGAATTTTAAAAAATCATTATGATACATTAGTATACTTTCGGAGATATTTAATTATAAAATAAATTCTTAATATGTGACGTCATCTCGCCGTCACCATTCAAGAGTATTTTTATAATAAAAACGATCCATTGTCTATAAAAAAATGTTACTTATAAAAATCGACACTCGATTCCAATGAAAAAAATAAAAAAATCGCTAATTTTTCTTTTTGTTTTTCCTGAACTTCACACTCTCCACGGGGGGTCGGGAAATTTGAACAAGCCGGCAATGCTTTAGTGACCTCTCCGATTTCGTAGATGCTCATTAGCAGCGTTAATTACTTACCATAAGGTTGCGGGCTTGCTCGTTTGTCACCATAGATCGATACTCTTGATTGTACAGCATACAAAACTTAGAAGCTAGGTATACAGAGATACAATGTACAATTTAAGCGGTCTGGGAGCAATCTACACCAGACAACCTTCAGGTAAAGGACATTAGATAGAAGAGGGGAGGATGGCGAAATCCGTCTGATTCAACATTGATTAAAGAAATTTTAATATTATAAATACAAATTATCTATATAACAAATAAAACGTTGGTCGGCCGTGTGGCCGTGTGTTCCCCGGCAGAGTAGAGTAGGCCACCCTCACGAGTAACTAACAAGGCGACTAAGGTAAAGCTGCTGGCATAATCATCAGCACCCAGAGAAGGAAAACTCTGCATTTATATCTAAACCCTCGCCAACCGAGTATGGCAATTACCCCTCATGTGTTAAGTTAAACTTACCATCCCAGAAGATGAGTTAAAGTTATGCCCATATGATCTTTTCAGACAGTGATATATAGCACCCCATCAGGGGACATGTGTCCCTTTACAATGGCGATGGCTCTTTCTTCGGCTCCAGCTTTTATTATCTCCTGTTGTTGCCATGTGTGGCAACAACACTTGATTCTGATCAATTCTTTTTCAATTGAGTGAAACTTATTCGGTGATAAAGTTGGTATATCCATAAGCGCAGTCATCTGGGCTACTTGTGCATAGTAGCTGCCACTTGTCACAGCACCCCAAACTAGGGCTTTATTTATGTGACCATCCTTTTCACTAGCTTGCTTCCAGAGCATTCCACACATGGTACATTCAAAAGAGTAAACACTGTAATCCATTTTTTGTTTCATCATTCAGTTCAATTTGAGGTTTGGTTAGAGAATAGGTCTTTCTGTAATTGAAAAGCAAAGGTTATTGTTCTGTACATAGTAAAAGAGTAACACATTAAAAAGCTCGATTTGTTTGTCCTTCCAAAGTCCATTGTGAACACCCAGCTCCTCACTTCATCTCAAACAAAACTATCAAAAAAATCAACAAAATATAGGAAAGTCAATGAAATTGCATATAATACCTCAACAACGATCAGAACAAGTCAGTCAGAAATTCAGACAGAATGAAAAAAAGTTGTTTGAAAAAGTACGAGTAGAGTTGTTTATTTTGCTATCAGAGAAGCTGGCAATTTATCGATAAAAGCATTATTCAAATGAAAATTTATCATCATAGCATAGCATACATTTTATTGGAAAAATACTATTAAATTTTAAATTACAGACTATCACTTTTTAAAAATAATATTATCATAGGTAGTAGAAGTTAAAAGTAGCAAGAAAAGTAAGTTAAATTGGTAGGTATGTACTTACCAAGCTTAACTTTTTATACTTAATTCAATCAATGACCACAAGAGTTACATTTGACTCTTAATTCCAAGTGTTTATCACGAGTTCCCATAACTTTAAGGCCAATACATTACCAATGGAGTCATTAGTTATCAATCCACATTGGACTTTATCCTCTAAACTCATCACTTAACATTAGAACATTTAAAACACTGCCGCTTGATTAACACTACGCGACGTAAACAACAAATTGCACAGATGAGTTCCTAACTTTGTACCCTGACGAACTTGATTCAATATCACTCAAAAAAACCGTTCGCTCATAGAAAATTCGTAGCAACATTCGACTCTAAATACAGTAATTTCACTAAAACTAAAAAAATAATTGGTTGTACTTGTACGTATACTTTTGTCCCGGAACCCGAACGGCGCCGAGAGTAGCAGTAGTAGAGTTCCATCCAACTCTGCTGTATTGGCCGTTACCCGTTGTACTATATATTATATATTATCAGATAAGTACGGATAGCGCGTGGCTGTTACGTTTCGCGCGAACTGCAGATGTTCATGTTTGTATTTCAATTTCTTCAACAATGCACCTACCAAACCAAGGCTATGAATATCATCGATATTTATTTATTTTAGCGTTGAATGGATTGATGCATACACAGCACTAGTTATCACAAAAAAATTGATTACGTTCCGTTACAGCAAATGGTTTATCATTCCTTAGAAATATATTATAATTAAGTTATTGGAAATAATTATGTATGCACTATTATGACCAATCATTTGTAACAATAAAGTAGGTATTTCTTAAAATTTGATTACTTTACAGTTGAATTTTTTAGTTGAAAAGTTTTGGAAATAAGCGGTAGGTACATTTTGTAAAGCGTAAACAGGATCGCACTTCGGACGATGCCGCGATGCTATATTGAGTCATAGTTGCCAGGTACGATTTTGTATTTGTCCCCAAATTCCTGTCCATAAATATACAGACTAGTTTTCTGGCCCCAGTCTCACGGCGATTTTAGACAGCCAATACCAAGCTAAACTCTGTTTTTTTACTATGCAGACTAAAACTGACAGAGATGGCAATGTGTTATCCCAGTACATTTTTGCTCATTTTGACATATCAATTGTATTTCGTACCTGGATGCGTATATAAATTGCATGTTCGTTTCATGTACACTCACTTCACAATATTTCTCCTATGGAACCAATGAAAAAAAAGGAAATTAAAAAAAAGAAAGACTAAATTTTACCAAGAATTTCAGGAACAGTACCTTCTGGCAACCCAGTAAAGGAGCAATCTAAAATCCCGAAATAATTTCAAGTTGAAGAAATTGGTGCTATAGAAATATGGCAACGACGCGTAAGAGCGGCAACGGCGCTAATACATAATGCCATGCCTCGATGGCGCAGCGGGTAGACAGACGGTCGCACTTAAAAAGCCTCTATTATTTCTTATCAATGTAAAGTCAAAGTGTGTGACCTTTTTTGCATTTTGTGTTTTATTATAGCAATAAAAAAATACAATTTTTAATATATTATGAATATAAATTAACAAATCGCTAAAATATCATGCATATTTTTATTGCAGTTCAGCGCCATCTGTTCGATAGCCTGTTCGTTTAGCTAAGCAAACATAGCCTACCATCTAGGAAATTTAACTAGATTCGTATAGATGTCGCCGTTTTTACGAGAGATTGCATTCGTTTCAAGCACACACACATTCAAGCGATTTCCCAAATTGCTACGTTTTTTAAAATCGAAATTATACTTTGTTTATGTTTTAAACTTGAAAGATTATACCATTCGCGTAAATAGACACACATATATAATTTTTTAAAAGACATTTTAACCAAATTCAAGCTTCTGCCTGTAAGTATTCCTGTAAAACAAGTTTGTATAGGAAACGGACCACCTTAACCAGTGTTCCGTAATACATAATACATGGACATTCATTTTATTTAAAAATAATTCTAATTCAAGTAATTTGCCAGACAAACCCTGTATATTCTGATGAATAAGGTTTAGATTTTTAGGGTTTCTTTTTGTCATTGGTTTGCAAGAGGATTCCTCTATTGTCTCAACCGGAGTGATACCACGGCCTTACGGAAAACCACCGTGATACAGCGCCTGTGTGTCGCCGAGCAATAAGGGTCCTGACCGGAGGCCCAACTGTGGGGAATGTGGCTTAAAGGTAGGCAGCGCACTTGTGACTCCACTGGTGTTCTGGATGGTGATCTGTATTCTCATGCACTAAAAATCCTAATTTTATTCCAAAGTAAATAAATAAATAAATGTACTTTTCTTTTGTAAAAAAAGCTTAGCATAGCGTAGCTTTTTTAAACGAGGTTCGAAAAGAGTTCTTCTCTCACGGTAGGCAGCGGCATGAGATGGGCCGCAAGCTCGTCCACCTACTTTATGCAATAAATAAAAATAGGAAAAAATATTTTTTTATAAATACATATTTATAATACATACGTAGAAATCAACCAGATCAATACAATCAAACATTTGTGTGCAACAAATGTTTTTGATGACTCGGAGAAAATGCCGCCGGCTCAGAAGGAGCTGGCTTCACCACCGGTAGTCAGCGCCGTCTTATGCACACGCCGCTGGGAGTCGGCCGGGTAGTGTGGGTAGAGACCACAAAAAACTTCGAGGCTTTTTCCGACCATGGCCCGGAAAATTGGCCGCACGCACGCACGCACGCACGAACGCACGCACGCACGCACGCACGCACGCACGCACGCACGCACGCACGCACGCTCGCACGCACGCACGCACGCACGCACGCACGCACGCATGCATGCACACACACACACGCACACGCACACACACACACACACACACACACACACACACACGCGCGCAAGCGCGCGCACACACACACACTCACACACACACACACACACACACAATATTTGATTTCGAAGAAAAGAAATAAACTGGCTGAGGATCGATTACCTACTATCTACCTTCTTTTCAATATTTTCTATTTGACGACCCGTTTGGAGCAGTGGTATTGGTCAGAATGTTTTCTATGTATTATAAGTATGTATTTACAAAAGAAAAGTATAATAATGTATATATTTGTAATCCCACTGTTGATTCTGATATCCGTAACACAGGTGCTTGAGCTACCTATCTCGGAGTCAGATCAATATATGTGATGTTGTGAAGTATTAATTACATTTCTCCAAATTTAAAGTAATAAAAGCTTTTTTCAGTTATGATTGTATTCGATTCGCGTTTGTTTGAAGTACATATCGATTATTCACTTTATTAGTAGGTCACCTCTCAATACTCTCATAGCTTCTCTAAACGTCAAATGTGTGATGTGTGAATGTGTGTGAATTCTTTTGGCTCTACTATGATGGTAGAAATACTATAAATATCTAATAATATTTCGCAGCCAATCTGACTGTACCGACGGATGATGGTAACTGTACCGTTATGTTCATTCAGAGCAGATCCGCAACCGACGCGCGAGTTTGATTGGAACGCGACAAGGTACGTCCCATTTTAACTACAGCGGACAGGGTAGACCTGCGATTTATCAAAATATTCACAAAGTACGGTCAGCGTCAAAAGTACCTTAACACTTTAATACCATGTCAAAGTAACCGTTCTGCCTATTATAGTTAGTTTCTAAGGGGTACGTACGCAATGTTAGTTCGACATGGTACCAATGTGCTAAGCTACTTTTGATATTGATCGTACGACATGATTTGAATACAAAACACGTGAACGACATAAAAATAAACTATGTATAATAATACCTTCCAACCGCCGTGTGGTCCCCGGCTTAGTAGAATAGGCCACCCTCACTCTTACCGAGGTGTCGTAAAAGGCGACTAAGGTTAAGCTGCTGGCATCATCTTCAGCACCCAGAGAAGGAAAATTCTGCATTTATATCAAAACCCTCGCCAACCCGTCTGCCAAGCGTGGCGAGTATGGCAATTACCCCTCATGTGATTGGGGAAGGCTCGTGCCCCAGCAGTGGGGACTTAATTGGGCTGACGATGACCTTCCAACCGATTACTCTCAACGATCAGCCATGTATGCAGGATATATTATAGTGCTCAAGTGTGTGCGCAAACACAAGTGCACCCTCTATTCCCTTACCCTCATATTTCGATGGGACACTACTGTGACACGACCAGAGAAGGATCGGGCGCAGGGCCAACGTGCTTTTCGATCCACGGGGGTACCTGACCGCCAACTTCCAGACTCCGGGCTGCCAATAAGAATTTAAGTAAGGAAATAGAGAATGCAGCTTGAGTTGTCCTGGTCTCCTACAACAGGTTGATATATCCGTCCCTTACCACAACCCCAGGCATCCTTCTAGAAATCTTTTTAGTTTGCCTCATTGTAGAACCAACCTGGGTAGGTGTGCTCCTTTATACCGGTGTATGCGCTCATATAATGACATAAAGGATCATAACAAAGATATTTTTCATGATTCCATCCATACATATAAGCGGAAGTGTAATGATAAGCTGAAGGATTGTGAGTTGTAGATAAAAATTAATACTTAGTAGATAATTTACGTAATATAACTATATTTTAGTCGTAATTAAGTTCAATAATGCTGTATTTACCTATAATAGGCATATCTTTTAGTTGAGGCACCCTTGTACTGGTATTGTATGCGTAAACTAATATGTTGTTGGTAAATCTTTGTCAATAAATAAATAAAAAAATAAATGCACTTCTGATTCGGAATACACTTGAGCACTATAATTTATCCTGCGTAAGTGGCTGATAGATATGATTATTATATTAACTTGACAACATCTGTAATCATCATCATCGTCAGCCCATTTAAGTCCCCACTGCTGGGGCACGGGCCTCCCTCAATCACATGAGGGGCAATTGCCATACTCACCACGCTTGGCAGACTGGTTGGCGAGGATTTGATATAAATGCAGAGTTTTCCTTCTCTGGGTGCTGATGATCATGCCAGCAGTTTCACCTTAGTCGCCTTTTACGACACCTCGGTAAGAGTGAGCCGTGTGGTCCCCGGCAGACTAGACATCTGTAATATTGTATGCCAATTAGGCGGAACACAGTGAAACTATTGTATCTTAATTGTAACAACTTAATTTCGTGTATACCTGTGTTTCACAATAAAGATTTGTTTATGATCATTATGGTTTTGATTAATTTTTTTAAGTGATGATCAAAGGCCAGGTACCTTGGACGGCAAAGGTACCACTGGAAATATGAGATCGAAAGGGACTTATGCGGGTTACTGGCAGGAGGGCACTTACCATCAGGTGATACGTCTGCTGGTCGGCCACGTATCATATAAAAAAGATAGTGTAGGACCCAAGTTGCAATCATCATCATAATCATTTCAGCCAATAGACGTCCACTGCTGGACATAGGCCTCACTAGACACATAGATCGTCGGTCCACCTTGTGGCCTCCACTCGAGGACCTTTCCGCCCCAACGGCCAGTTGCAATCACAACGTATAATATACGTTGTAATTGCAACTTGGGCTCTTCTCTTGCTTCTCTTGCTCAGGCTGAGGAGAGCCAATATACTGAGCCACTATAAAAAAAAAGGCCAACGCTTGACCACAATCTCACCTGATGGAAAGTGACGATGGGGTCTAGGATGTAACGCGTTCGCCTAGAAGATGCCAGTTTTCTCTTGCCTTAAATATGTCCAGATTGTAATGGTCCGGAAAAACAGACCTTGGCAAGGAGTTCCTTTCCTTAGCTGTCCGCATTATGAATGTGGAAGCGAATCGCTTCGTGCGGATAAGGGATAAGCCAACAACGTATGGATGAAACCCCTCGCTGCGCCTTGTTGTCCGGTGACTTATATGAAAGATATCGGAGCTCAAGACTCACTTCGGGTCATCATCATCATCATCATCAGCCTATCGCAGTCCACTGCTGGACGTAGGCGTCTCCAATTGTTCGCCACTGTGATTTGTCCATGGCTTCTCATGTCACTTCGGGTCGTTGCACTAAAATAGTTAGTTATATGTCACGTGTATACTGGCAACACCAGTGCAGTTACAAGTGCGGTGTCCCCTCCGGGGGAAGGGTAAGCCTTCTCGTACCCCCGGATTAGTTCTCCGGTACCCTCACTCACTCGATTTAAAACAGCGCAAGAGCTGCCTTGGACTGCTTTTGTGCGAGGCCGTGGCATCATTCCGGTCAAGCCCATTCATAGCGAAAACGTGGCTCCTTTGTTATTGAATTGTATTGTTTTTAAAACTGCTATGAATTGGGTGTCGAGTGAGTTTTCTGTGACAACTTTCTTGGACCTAATAGTCTTAAACCCTCGATTGTGTTTAAAGTGGCATCGGCAGAATCTGTAGGTCGCTATAATACAAAACACAAGCGTTTATTGAGTGACTGTGACTTAGACTGACTTCGACTATTGACTAACCAATTATTCTCAATTAGTTAGTTACTTGATATTGGCCAGATACCTTCGGGTAGAGACATAATATAAAAAAAATAATGAAAAATTCTTTGTAACACCGTTTTGGCTACCATATGTTTTTTTTTAAAAGACCCATGTAATCTTAAATTTAAAATCGCACGATACAAAATCACTCGTCTGTTTCGCCCACCAAAGGTAGTCATCCAGTTATATAATCGTAGACTGAGATATGTATCTGTAAATGCTTTCTACGCGAAATTAGTCTCCACGTGCCACTCCAAAGTACACCTAGTCACTATCAAAATAAAGTTCAACGCTATACCTAAGTTTTGTCAAATAGGTATAAAGTTAGAACTTTCTAATTTCTCGGAACAGTAATATATTGCCTACTTTGAAGCGCTTACAGGTTGTATCTGTAATTTACTACCCTTTAAGCAACATTTCTACTAAGCTTTTTGAACAACGATTGTTGTACGACTTTTGCAAACTCGTCATTAAAAAAAATCCTACCTATAATTTAATTTATATATTTTTTTTTACTTAATAATTTTCCTGGTTACAAATAAGGTTTTTACTTGTAAGGATTAAGCTTAATCATCATCCACTGCTGGACATAGGTCTCCCCTAATGCACGCCACTGCTCCCGATTTTAGGCCACTCTCATCCAGCCCACACCAGCCAGCCTTCGAATGTCATCATCCCATTTTGTCGCAGGGCGTCCTACACTACGCTTACCGAGTCGCGGTCTCCACTCAAGGACTTTACGGCTCCAACCGCTGTCAGTTCTGCGGCTAATATGACCAGCCCACTGCCACTTCAGTTTGCAAATTCGGTGGGCTATGTCGGTGACTCTCTGTCGGATTACATCATTTCTGATGCGGTCCTTCAGAGATACTCCAAGCATAGCCCTGTCCATAGCTCTTTGAGCGACTTTGAACCGGTGGACTAGTCCAGCCGTGAGTGTTAAGCTTAATACCATCATAGTAACCATAACTTGATTTTTAAGTGTGGTGGCGCTATGTGGCGGGTCAATCCCTCTAATATAGTTGAGTGAAATGATGGCTGACACATACGTCATACTTGTGAACAGGTGCCACCTTTGGGTACTGGTCTGCTTCGGTTTACCTTATATTTAGCTTCTAATTTGCTTCATTGCATTTTGTGTTGCAGCTGTTGGACTCTATGACTTGGTAAGAGGATAATACACCATTGTAAAAAATGTTGGCGATTCAAAAGAGTAACTTCCGGATTTCTTGTCGGATCTTCTCGACCAGAAACAACTTTCCGAGCCGGTGGTAGAATCGCATTATGTTTACTTATTTTTTAGTATATTTTACGTATCGTTTGTATTACATGTAAATTATACATAAGTACTTATAAATAGTTAAAAATTACTTAAATGTACGACGCTTTGTAAGTGCAGTGTACAAGCCTATGCAAATAAAGAATCTTTTAGTTTTTTAGATTTTCGCGTTGCATTGTCAACTCTTTCACCGTGCAGGCTATACGGCTTTGGAACCTTTTGCCTTTATTTATAAAAACATCTCTAACTAAACAGACATTTAAAAAAAGGGTCTCAGAACATTTTTCCACTTTTCAGTATCCCATTTAATTATTATGATTAAATTGCTTATCATTATAAATATGTATTCTTTCTATTTATTTCATATTTATAATATATATTTAATTGCTATGTATATGTGTATATGTTTATTATATATTTTATACGTATTGCTATGTATTTGTATATATATGTATAGTTTTTTTTTATGTTTTGTTCTCCACGTTCACGTAATCTTCTTTCGCCGCATCATTATCCTTTCTGTATGACCCAAAGGTTGACTGGTAGAGAATGCCTCTTGGCATTAAGTTCGCCTATTGTATAAACTTTTTGTGCAATAAAGTTTTAAATAAATAAATAAAAATTATCACTATAATGTATCAAGACGGGAATTTACACGATATTTATTATGTGAAACAACATTGTGTACTCACTTATTTGGCTCGACGTTTCGGCTACGTTACAGCAGCCGTGGTCACGAGCGGACTCAGTCCGAGCCAAATAAGTGAGTACACAATGTTGTTTCACATAATAAATATCGTGTAAATTCCCGTCTTGATACATTATAAAGAATCTTTTGACTTGACTTGACTTGACTATGATAGAAGCCTTTGCCCTGCAGTGGGACAGTTTATAGGCTGATACTTTACTTTATGGAAATCAGGAACAACGAAGGTACATACAAACACCCAGACCTAACACAAATATAGTGTTTCATCAACAAACATTTGTTTGACGACCCGTTTGGAACAGTGTTATATAGTGAACACCTTTGATCTCTGCCTTTGATCGTATTGTTGCGGGTTCGACCTCCGCACAGTACCAACATTTATGTGCATGATCGTGCAGATATTTATGTGCATGGTGCATGATCATGCATGGTGCATGGTGCATGGTTACCACGACCTCACAGAAAACCAGCGTGAAGCAGCACTGTGCTGTTTCGCTGCGTGAGTGAGGGTACCGCAGGCCCAAACCGGGGGAAAGGGGGGTAAAGGTTGGCAGCGCACTTGTTACTCCACTGGTGTCGCAGGTGTCCATGGGCGGCGGCAATCGCTTACGATCAGGCGATCCGATATCCGTAACACAGGTGCTTGAGCTACCTATCTCGGAGTCAGATTAATGTGTGTTATGAAATATTTACTTATTTGTATTGGTCCGGGAATCGAACCCATGACCCTTGTGTCCCAACCGGCGCTCAAACTACTGCGCTAAATAGTAGTACCCTTACCATGAGTTTGATAAACTGTTCTCTCTATCGAAAAATATCGCTTTGTCCCTTTCATTGTTGTCCATGTGAAAGAGACAGAGCAATAGTTTTGAATAGCGAGGATTTTCAAAATCGTTCTTACGGATCCGCATAAAGTTATCAAGTAATTTCCATAATTTTAACACCACATAAAATGTAAGTGCAAATAACTCATACATTCACACATTTTATTATAACATACTACGTTTTTCGCTCGGAACGATTCCGCCTAAGATTACATTACATTCTTTTTCCCATATCTTTGTTTTCCACTTTCACCAAAATATACACTAAATTCAAGGCATCTGAGTTCAAAGTAGAGTGGTTGGTGAGTAAAAAATGTCTCCAGAAACTTCTATTGTACGTGTACCTTTGACTTCAGTAAATACGCTGATTCCTTTATTTGTGTATCTGGAGATTTCATCGGCACGTAGGTATTACGTTTCTTTATCTCGAAATTATGGAAAAGAGGTGAAAACAAGGTATTTAAAATGGGCCTTTTCGCAGCTTTTGGTAGAATCAAGATGTTTGTCGAGAGAGATATTACAGTGTCGAGGAAATTGGATGTACGAAGGTCGACAACATAGAATACATATACTCTGGTCGAAAATGTTGAGCGATGGTAGGTCAGTTTTTTTTTAATGTGATAGGTGGCAGACGAGCAGACGGATCACCGATTCAAGTCACAGGTGTGCTGCCAACCTTTAAACCCCCCTTTCCCCCGCATCGACCCTCACTCACGCAGCGAAACACAACACAGTGCTGCTTCACGCCGGTTTTCTGTGAGGCCGTTTGTTTCTAAACTCTTGTGGTGGGTCATGGGACTCGGAGCTATGGGAAAGGCCGTACTGGCGAGCCTCGCTAATCCGTGGGGCAGGACGCGGTGCCAGGGTTCGTCCGTTGAGTCCGTGCCCTGGAGCCTGGATAAGCCGGGAAAAGTCGGGTAGCTTTAGTGGTCATGCCTCTGGACGGTCTCTGATTAGCAGAGACAGAGGAAAGCCCAACACTACCTGTTCGTCTCCCAGCGGACAGGTGTGCATAAGGCGGCGCATACCACTGGCGCCAACGTCTGCCCATTGCACATCGGGCAGGCGGCATTTCTACCTAAAAAAAAATGTTTGTGAACTCGAATCACAGCGTGCACCTCTAAAGTAATCTCCCTCGGTGGTGAGGGAAAACATCGTGAGTAAACCTTCACGTTTCGGATATTTCTGAAACGTGTAACCACGATTGAATTGGTCTGTTTCACATGTAAATAATTACCAGACCCCCCCAAATCCTGAATCATGGTCAAAGCGTTCCTCGGGCTCCATAGCGACAGCTTTGGGCGCAACCACGAATGACATAATAAAATGAGATTTTGGTGACGGGAACGAAGCCATGTGCACAACCTCCCCCAGAAGGGATGCAATCTTTTGGTACAAAGAATACTTTCTATCTTAAAAAATGTCAAGTTCCTGTAAGATATTTTAAAAATTATGTTATTTTTGCTTTTTATAGAGACTCTCGAATATTTATATTACTTATTAGGTACAAATCAGTTCCTGCTTTCAATAGGCACCCCACTCAAGTATATGTACATATCACAATTTACTATTTCTCCATTTTATGGGGCGGCCATCTTGGATTTGACATTTTTAATAGTGTATTGTATTCTACTACTCAAACCCTTTTATTGTTTTTTTATGGCTGCTACTATGTTGCCCTCGGCGAACACTTATATAACTCTGATAATATCGAGTGATTAAAAAACTCTTTTATTTGATACCTATATCGAGGGGGGTTTTCCTTCAATATGTTAATCAGACATTTTGTGGCAGCGGCCATCTTAGATCAGTTTCCATCTAAAATAACTAGGACAATTCACCTTTCAAACAAAAAAAAAATCAAAATCGGTTCAGACACACACACACCGACATGTCATAGTTGTAACACCCCGTCGATGTTTCGTTGGGGGTTAAAAAAAAGAATAGGTACTACTAGAACAACGTCGCGGGCGAAAGCTAGTATAATATAAAAGAAACATCAAAAACAACGTCACCACTGACGTCATAAGACCTACCACTCCTAAGACCTCGCGTGTAAGGATCCCATTGAACGATCTAATGTCATTCTGACCTCGACATTATGTAGTTAGGAGAATATATCGATAATTTTCTTATCGACATGTCATGGCTTGCCCTTGAAGTTAAAAACGGGGGACTGATCATGCGATCAGATGTATTGTAGCTTTGTTTTACGTTAAAAGCTATCTTATCTTATAACTATCCGAACATAAGTTGTATTTTCAGGTATAATTAAATAATTATTTGATAATTATGCTCAGATACTAAAATGGTTTTATTCTAGTATCAGTTACTAGCTGCGCACCGCGGTTATACCCGCATGATGTTGAATTTCAATACAGGCGACGGGTAGGGCACACTAACAACGCCAATCGATTTTAATTTTTAGCTACTAAACCGGATCTACTTTAAAACAATTTTGGGATTACAACCTCCCGGCAAACACTTATAATATTTATCAAATGACCGTGCACAAATGTTTGGTCCGTTCTTGTACGTGAAAAATTGATTCACGCCAAGTGGCCGCTTTTGGCGTGAATCAATTTTTCGCGTACGCGTTGGGCCCAACATTTTTTCATGATTATTTAATAAATAGTATAAGTGTTTGCCGAAAAGTTGTAACCCGGACTTTGTTTAAAATAGATCCGGTTTAGTAGCTAAAAATTAAAATCGATTGGCGTCGCTAGTGTGCCTTACCCGTCACCTTAAGCGTTGACATTGGCTGCCGTAAGCATAATCGGTTGGAGGATATTTTAATAATATTATATTCATTTGATCAGGGCAGAGCCATGCTTCTCATCATGAATGGGCTGGCTCGACAGGAGTGATCCCACGGCCTCACAGAAAACCGGCTTGTAGCAGCACTGTGCGGTTTCGTTCCGTGAGTGAGGGTACCGGAGACCAAATCCGGGGGAAAAGCGGGGTTTAATGGTTGGCAGCGCACTGGTGACTCCACTGGGGTCGGGGTCGGGGTTACCCATGGGCATTAGATGATCCGTCAGCTCGTTTGCCACCTATCATTCTATCATCAATCCGGGGTATTTTAGGCGGGGCGTGAAGCGGCATCTCAGCAGGCCATCAGGGTGAGGATGGCAGACTTAATGGGTACCTACTTTGTTAGTTCTTTTGTGCCTGTCAACCTCATATTTGGATTTCACGGCCGCTTAACATCAGGCGGAGTGAGGTCATCCTGAATGGCCTTTCTATATAAAAAAAAATCACTTAAAAAATGTGAAAATCAGTTTGTTCATCTTTCAAGGTTTTTTTTGGTGGAGATAAATGAAAGGATAATGAGTAATATAGGCTACTTTATTGCCTCTTTCTAACGCGTGCGAAACCGTGGACAAGCGCTAGTATCTATCTATATTAATAAAAAAAAGTCGTGTTAGTTACAATATTTATAACTCAAGAACGATTGGACCTCACCATCATCATCGTCTGCCACCCATCACATTAAAAAAAACACTTACAGTCCGATCGCGATTAGTTGGCACGTGGCAAAAGTTGGAACTTTTTTTTTATATGGCTCTACCCGAAGATAATTTGCCAATGTCAAGTAATTTATTGAGAATAAGTAGGTAGTCAACAGTCGAAATCAGTCAAAGTCACAGTCACTCAATAAAACGCCTCATATAAATGCACCCACGCGTTTTCTGGTTCCATGATTTTCCCTCACTTCGAGTTTTGTATTTCTGTAGGAGCTGTCTGTATCCATCACGCCAGATATTATCAAATAGTTAGTCAATGTTAAATAGTGCCGTAGGTAGCCTAAACATGTTGTATAGGATCCATGTTAACAATCATCATCATCATCATCATTTCAGCCAATAGACGTTCACTTCTGGACATAGGCCTCCCCCAATGTTCTCCACACAGATCGGTCCTGCGCCGCCCGCATCCAATTCACGCAATCTTCACTAGATCGTCGGTCCACCTTGTGGCGGGCCTGCCACGGCTGGCCTCCACTCTTGGACCTTTCACCCCAACGGCTGGACCTATTTGGCTAAAAATTGGTGGAGACGTAGTTTAAAACCGGGGGATTGACTTAAAATACTTAAGAAACTTTTTTTATTATTGTATGTATTAGTATATTCATATTTTATTTATGTATTTGCATTTAAACTTTCTGTGTAAGTATATAAATATTTAAGATTGCACCGCCCTACACCTTCATTAAGTGTCCTTTATCCAAAGGTTGCCTGGAAGAGATCGCTCATAGTGATAAGGCCGCCTTCGTTGTACACATCCTGTAATATCTAGTTTTTAAGTTTTCATACTTTACTTTGAGTGCAATAAAAGTATATTCATTCATTCATTCATTTACAATCTTGTGGTATATAAAATACAGATACTATCCGGGCAACGCCGCGGGCGAAAGTTAGCTTATATTTATAAAAGAGATTCGTTTTAGTTTCACTATTTATAAGTCTAGAACAGCTGGTCATATTTTACTAAAAATCGGTGGAGAGATAGCTTAGATAGAGTAAACGGACTGGCGGTGGGATATTCCTCGGCATTATGCTGAGTGGAAGCCCTTTTTGTACTTGATTTGTTTAAATTGTTTTTTTATTCTTATTGTATGATTTGTATCCGTGTGGTCCCCGGCATAAGTAGAATAGGCCACCCTCACTCTTACCGAGGTGTCGTAAAAGGCGACTAAGGTAAAGCTGCTGGCATGATCATCAGCACCCAGAGAAGGAAAACTCTGCATTTATATCAAAACCCTCGCCAACCCGTCTGCCAAGCGTGGTGAGTATGGCAATTACCCCTCATGTGATTGAGGGAGGCCCGTGCCCCAGCAGTAGGAACCTAAATGGGCTGATGATGATGATGATGATGATGATTTGTAACCTGTATCATCATCCTCCTGCCCTTTTCCCAGGTTATCTGGGGTCGGCGCAGTATGTTTTCCTTTTCCATACGTCCCTGTCATTCGTCATCGAATCATCCACCCCTTTTTCTATCATGTCATTGTTCACACAATCCATCCATCTCTTTTTCGGCCGTCCTCTGTTCCTCCACCCACTTACATTTAAACTCATCACTTTTTTGGTAACATGTTTTTCTCTTCTCATTACATGGCCATACCAGGAAAGACGATTTGCCTTCAATTTATCAATGATGGGGGCCACTTTCATACTTCCTCTAATATACTCATTCCTTATCTTGTCCATTCTCGTCACTCCACACATCCATCTTAACATTCTCATCTTTGTCGCATGCAATCGTCTTTCATCCGTCTTCTTAACGGCCCAGCATTCTGATCCATACAGGGCAACAGGTGTAATAACGGATTTGTAAATTTTGTTATATGATTTGTAACCTGTATAAGCACTGAATAAATCTTTTTTTTTTTATTGCAAAGAACCAACAAACAAGTTTACAATAGGCTTAAGCTAATACAAGAATAATCGACTTAATTAATAATTGCAAACCCAACAGCGATGGTTACATTATTCTTAAAAATATCATTAAAAAAATCACCTTAGAGACCCGTATAATAAAATAATAAAGTAGATAACAAAAATTTAAAATAGGAATACGTGTGAAGTGCGTGCGTGTGATGTTTGAAAGTAAATAAATAAGTAAGCGTGGAGCATATTTGTGTGCACTTGATGGAGCTTGTAACTAAGTAGGTTTGTAGTGTATGTGTGTGTGAGTGTGTGTGAGTATGTGTATGCGTTGCGTGTAACTATTTATCATGGCGTATGTACCTATAAGTGAGTGTTTGTGAGATATAATATTTCAATTGGTAATAATTGCATGCATAGTTTAAGTATTCTATATAGTTTTTACAAAAAATACCTAAATTATGTATTTAATAGTAGCTCGACAATTTTTTTGTTGAATGATCTGGCAGAACCAGAGAAGATATACACACAAGTGAATTTTTTATTGTATGTATCAACCATACGACATAAGGGAGGGGAATTTTTATTCTTATTCTTATATTTAAAACGAATTTTACGCGGGCACCGCCTAAAATTAAGCGTCTGTTCTTTTAAATCAAATAAGTCACCATAAACATACTAAATGAAACCCTTAATTGGTCACCACGGTTATGTTGCAGCCATCTGGTTAAATTAGCCATACAATTAGACGCCTAGAGCGTTCATTAAACGAACATTGGACGCCGGTCCAATCAAATGGAGAACAACTAGCCATGTCGTTGACCACAACGTTTAACCAGAAGGCTGAACGTTTCTCGCCGGCATCATTCAATTTTATGCCTAGGCTGATAGTTGTTTAAGGTGACGGGTAGGGCACACTAGCGACGCCTACTACTAAACGGGATCTATTTTAAACGATTTCGGGGTTACAACCTCTCGGTAAACGTCTTATACTAATTATTAAATAACCATGAAAAATGTTGGGGCCAACTCGTACGCGAAAAATTCATTCAATGAATAATTTTTTGCGTATAAAAACGGACCCAATATTTGTGCATGGTTATTTAATAAATAGTATAAGTGTTTGCCAAGAGGTAACTTTTTGTAAATACTTGCAGAAGACGTGCCATTAATTTGGCAATTCCATGTTAATAGACTATTTAGACAATATTTTAATTTTACTATAATGGCAGACATAAAGGAAATAATCGAACCACAACATTCACAGCGGTTTTTGCTACTGACGCCATTATTGTTTTGATGATTACTAGCGCTGCAGTGGATAAAAGCAAAACTAAATTTGAATCACTTGGCTGAGTCTTTCAATACGCCTATGTGTTAAACGTTGATTGAATTTAGTTCTTATAACTTTCGGCCTAGGCAACCAATTAGATGCCGGCGTCTAACGTCTAACGAACGCCCTAGGCGTTTAATAGTATGGGCAATACGCCAGAAAAATATTTTTTTTTTTTTAAAAAATAGATGACCCATATTTTTTAGTTTTCATTAAATGTGAGTTAATATTGATTTTTTTTTAATATTAATTAATATGCCGGAAGTGACAAAGTCCTGAGGCTCAACGTATTGTGGTGTCGGTGCTACGAGTACAATGTACAATAAAAAAGTTTAAGTGACTGTTCATGTATTTGTGTGACGTTTAGTTGTTTTGGGTATCGTTTTTTTTAAATCTACGTGAGCAAAAGCGTTATTAATTTGTCATGCCGAGTGATGACGTCACAGTATGATTTTCACATTTTTTTCTTCAAATATATATGTTAAAAAATTCTGAAATTATTTTTCTTATATTTCAATGAGCCTGATCTAGAAATAGTATTATTCATTTTGGAAAAAGATTTTTTTTTCGTATTGTAATTGCTATGGCTAATTGTGTGTATGGCTAATTTAACCAGATGTCTGCGACAGCTACATAAGCAGGTAAAGTGACACCCAACCTCTCCACGGTCCAGTGAGCCGCGGCCCGCGTATATGCGGTCCGCATAATACGGTCGCATTAGCATAATCCCTATCCTCACTTAATACATACAAATTCGTTTGTGGAGACCCTGTAGGGTTAATTTTAAACGACTTAAGCATGTAAGGGGTTAAGTGATAAGTTTCTTTAGGGCATAACGAAACAGATATTGTTTTTTATCGTGCAAAAAATACACAAGGTGACGGGTAGGGCACACTAACGACGCCAATCGATTTTAATTTTTAGATACTACACCGGATCTATTTTAAACAATTTCGGGGTTGCAACCTCTCGGCAAACACTTATACTATTTATTAAGTAGCCATGCACAAATGTTGGGTCCGTTTTTATACGCGAATTGAAAAATTGATTCACGCCCAAAGCGGCCTCTTTTGGCGGTAATACAAAATTCGAGAGCAAAAACGGACCAAACAGTTTAATATAAGTATTCAATAAATAGTATAGGTGTTTGCCGTGAGGTTGTAATCCCGAAATTGTTTTAAATAGATCCGGTTTAGTATCTAAAAATTTAAATCGATTGGCGTCTCTAGGGTGCCCTACCCGTCACCTTAAAAGAGAGTTGTACCCGGTTGAGTCCAAACCTTAGTGTCCCCGTCACCTTAAAAGAGAGTTGGACCCGGTCGAGTCCAAACCTGTCACTTTTGACTCCAGTACGCTTGTACCATGATCCAGGAATTGGTAGATATTTAGTTTTTTAGATTTTGTTGCATTGTATCATAACTATAATTAATCAAGACGGTAATGAACAATTAATTTAATTGGTAGATATTTAGTTTTTTAGATTTTGTCGCATTGTATCATAACTATAATTAATCAAGACGGTAATGAACAATTAATTTAATTGGTAGATATTTAGTTTTTTAGATTTTGTTGCATTGCATTATAACTATAATTAATCAAGACCGGTATTAACAATTAATTTAATTGGTAGATATTTCTAGTATCTACAATGAAACATCGGTTGTCGGTTCTGCGGCTAATATGGCCAGCCCACTGCCACGTAAGCTTGCTAATCCGGTGAGCAATGTCGATAACTTTGGTTCTCTGCCGGATCACCATATTTCGGATTCGATCTCGGAGAGAGACATGGCAGTGGGCTGGCTATATTAGCCGCAGAACCGACAACCGATGGGGTAAACGAGTTCTGGAGTGGAGACCGCGTCTTGGCAAACGTAATGTAGGGCGCCCTCTGGCTAGGTGGGGGGACGATCTGCGCAGGATGGCTGGCAAGAGCTGGATGCGAGAAGCCATCGATAGATCACAGTGGCGAACAATTGGAGAGGCCTACGTCCAGCAGTGGACTGCGATGGGCTAATGATGATGATGATGATGACAATGAAACAAGTAGTAGAATCACGTGAGCTCTGCTTTACAAGAGACCACTTTACTCGTTTTCCCTGATTGGGCCTCCGATACCCTCACTCATGCATATTTCCAAAACCGCTAGATCTTAACACTTAAACGATTTTAATTATGGCCTTTCAGTTCAGTAAAGGGTTAAATGCTTAATGGATAATTTAATAAAACTCTATTTTGTTACGAATGAAATATGTGATTCGTTCTGAACAGCGGAAAATTGGATTTCTACTTCAGCTCTTTCATTGAGGCAGTAAATTTCTGAGTTCTGCCTATTTAATCCATTTCTGAATTTATAAAAACGACCAGAACTAAATTATCCCGAAATTCATGATACCTATCCTCTGCTGTAGGGAAGGCGATCTGAAATCGATTAATCGAAGAATTGATTCTTGGAGCCAAAAAGATCGATTTTTAAAATAGATATTTAGTATTCAATATATGAATCCATTTTCACCCGTTACGTTTTTTTCTTTGACTTCAGGACTGACAGTACTCACGTAACGTAAATATATTTTTTATTATTGAATAACTTGTTTTTACTAGTACGAGATCGTTTAGCAATGTATCTTGTTTTCAATAAAATAGATTTATGTTACATTATAAACGAAAATTTGAAAAAAAAGATAGATTTTTTGGAAATCGATCTTATTCATTTATTTGTAGGAATGAGTATTAAAATATTGAATAAGTTACCACAAAAGCTTGTTGATTTACCAATGCCCAAATTTAAAATACATTTTAAAAATTATTTAATGGTAAAAGCCTATTATACAGTTAATGATTACTTAAATAACAAGAATTTGTCGAAATGATAAACTTTTCGCCTACACCCATGATACTGTATCTACTTATAAATTTAAAAGAGAAACTGCCAAGTTTCTTGTCGGATCTTCTCGTCAGAATCAACTTTCCGATTCCGGTGGTAGAATCACATTATATTTATTCATTTCTTAGTATATTTTTTGTATCGACATATGTGTAATTAAAAGTATAATATACATAGTTATAATTAATATTTTTCATGTATGACGATTTGTAAGAGCTGTATATAAGCCTATGCAAATAAAGTAATTTTGAATTTTGAATAGACCTCGATTTTTTTGTGAATCGATTCAACAGGTCACGATTCAAATCACTTGAAAACGAATCTTTTTCAGTAAGAATTGCCATCCCTATTCTGTAATATACAGTCCTCTCTACAACCACGACTCTTACACATATATTATTTATTTATAAAGAGCAAAGTATCTACTACTTAGTTAGTGATAAAGATTTTAATCCTACAGAGATCGGTTACGCTTATAGGTAATCAAAAAACACGAAACGTTTGCGCGATTTAACCGACACCTACCGCCACCTATTGGTATGAAGTGGAATTAATGTCTCGAAACGAAAGTGAGGGCAGGCAATTATAGATATTTAAAGACAGTAAGATATTAAAAAATCTCCGTAACGTACCCCCTGTACTGGTTTTTCTCCTCTTTAGTCGTACGAAGAGTGTACACCCTTGACAAGATGGTCATGGTGACACGATGTATTTCTATTTGTTGATGCGGTTTGCGGGAAGTGTCTCCACTTGGTAGGTTTGCCGCCCTCCAACTCCAACTCCAACCAAGTGGAAACATTTCGCGCAACTTGATGACATACTGTCAATATCGCGACATGGTAGCTCAGTGGATAAGAAAGCGTCTTCCGTACGGGTGGTCGGGTTTGAATCCGAATCCGAGTCGAGTCAAATCCATCAATCAATCAATCAGTCTATCGCCGTCCACTGCTGAACGTAGGCCTCCAGGCGCCATCTAGCGAAACCAGTTTAGACCTACTTTAAATTAGGGTACCGCCATCTATCCTACAGCGGCTGAAACGCCAGCTTTTCAGCTCCCTCTCACATGCATTCTAGTGTATGCCATGTAGGATAGATGGCGCTGTCTGTCTAAGCACCACTGCGCTACCTAGTGGCGCGAGTAATAAGACTTCTGAATCGATGAATTAATTGATTGAACGTACGCCATTTCATCGGGCTCCAAGTATTTTTATTTCCAAACCCCAAGAAATCCTGCATAGGCCGATCTGAAGAGGAGACACCATCTTTTATCTATGTGCATTTTTCTACCCTTAGCTCGGCGGTGCACGTTTCGATTAGTTTCTGAAACGTGTAGCCATGATTTAGTTGGTCTAGTTACCCTGTTGAAGAGTTTCAAAGGTCAGACGGCAGTCGCTTCATTGTAATTACCAGACTCCCCAAATCCTGAGTCATGGTCCAAGCATACACCGGGCTTCAGAGCGACAGCTTTGAAACGCAACCAAATTTAGAAATGACATGCTAAGAGAAGGAAGAGTAAATCTTGAAAGTTTAAATATGGATCTAAAAAGGGTCTCAAATAAATGGATTTTATTTCTTTATTTCAAGTCGCCTGAATAATTGCATTTCCCACTTAAAGCGACGGGTTGTTTAATAAATAGTATAAGTGTTTGCCGAGAGGTTGTAACCCCGAAATTGTTTAAAATAGGTCCGGTTTAGTAGCTAACAATAAAATCGATTGGCGTCGCTAGTGTGCCCTACCCGTCACCGTAAGGGTCGATTAGACCAACCTTAACCCGATACTAAATCTATGGTATAGTGGTCTTCTGTACTTATGGCAGACAAACGAGCAGACGGCAAGTTTGTCGAATCAGGCCTAAATATAGTAAGTACTCGGTGTAAGTAAGCTGGGCCTGAAATATCTGCGAGGACAGTTCAGAAGTTATAAACGGAAATTGGAACAGTCGTCTCCGCCTAAGCCGCTGAATAAATATCTTAGGCATCGACTGATTTAAATATAGGTTTTATTCAGACTCAGTTTCAGATAGAGACTTTTTTTGATAGAGAGAGATCTGATCAAGAGAATTTAGAGGTGTAAATTACAGGTTTTGAAGTAGGGAAAGGGAAAAATTGGCGCTTGCATTATTTATTCATTAGGATACACAGAAAGAGAAATAACAAATGAATAAAAAGGTGTTACGAATGCAAGCCTCGTCTACGTTGCGCCTACGTCACGTACATATACCTTAAGTGAACTGATTCATCAATGCAAGTGGCTAGATTGAGCAATCATTCTGTGGAAAATGCTTAGAGGACAGTATTTGGTAATGGGAAACTTTTGGACAGTTCTTCGTGATCTTCAAGTTTCAATCGCGGAGGCAAACGGAAAGCAAACGGTAAGGCTGATCATCGAGATCAAGCTAGAAGTAATTAATTTAAGTAATTAATGAATGTAATATTAATAAATCCATATCTAATCTAAACTATTTATAAAGAGGTAACATTTTCGAGGACTTACGGAAGATGTAACTTTGCTAATTTGGTTTATTGTATTTATCTCAAGTCGGTACAAAAATGTTGCATCGCGATGTAGGATCGTATGAGAAATTCGTTTTTGTATGGAACAGTCAGATTAGCGCCATCTGTTGCTGGAGGGTAAATTTGTGAATATGTATGAAGATCTGAGGATGTGAAAATATTATTTGGTCTTTCACAAATCAACGCACAGCCGAAACTACTGGACCGAAAACCAAGAAATTTGGAACATATGTAGTATTTACTATGTAGGTGCGCACTAAGAAGGGATTTTTAAAAAATCAACCTCTAAATGGATTTGAGGGGCCATTCATGTTCGTATGAAAGTCGTTCAGTTTAGTTTATAAAGATTTGAAAATTGGGATTATGTTTATTTAATTAAAATAAAAATTTACGTGTTTCAGTTTTTTTTTTTAATTTAACTCATAAAGGGGTCAAAATGAGTTAAAAACATTGTATGGAAAATTTATCATTTTGAAAGCTAGAGTCTTGAAAATTGGTATTTTTGATCTTTAAGCAAATTAAATACAAGTGCTTCCAGCATTTTTTTTTCTTCAGCCTCTATAGGGCTGAAAGGGGAGTAAGAACTTCGTATGAAAGTTCTTCATTTTTAAAGCTAGAATCATAGAAAAAATGTATTTGAACTGCTTATGCAAAATAAATTCCAGTACTTTCAGCATTTTTTTTGTTTAACCCCTAAAAGGGTGAACGGGGGCAGAAACGTCGTATGCAAGATTTGTCATTTCTAAAGCTATTGGCTTGACGTCGTAAGGGATGACATGCGTGACAATAAATTTACCAAATGAACCTCCATTTAATACTGTGTTGTCTATGTGTACGTTTTGTTTTGTTATAGGTGGTGATTTTCTAAAAAGAAAACTCAATTAACTAAGAAATAAACTCAAATCACCGGTCAATTCAATTCGTGATAATGTGTCTCTACTCACTTGACATTGGCAGAGTTGACTGCGTCTCCGACGTACAACTACTACTAGCCATTAAAAAAAAAAAGCCACAATGGATGCACAAGATCGCGCGAAGTAGAGGAGTCGAAGCAAACCACGGGCTCCAGAGCTTGGAACGCAACCGGGATAAAACGCTAAGATGATGGTGCCGAGAGTCGTGAAAATTGGTATTTAGATTTTGTTACACATTTAATTTAAACACACTTTTATTGTATTTCAATAGATGAATATTATGTACTTTTTTGAACTCCTGCTAAGAAAGAAGAAATGACAAGGTTTTGAAAAATTACGAAGTAAGGGCGGGCCACTAGTATATAATAACATTAGATTTACTTTTTAAAAATCCTATCCGACGGCACAATTTTTATACTAGTACTTGGGAGCAACATTAAAAATCCAAAATTATCATAATCGCCTAAAAACGCACAATATACTCTGGCTACCCGCGTATAAGGTGACTAGATCAGCAGGAAGTGTCCTTACTGGAGGGCACACTCAGCAGGCCTATCACAATCAAAGCATCCATTCATAGTCCAAAGACTGATCGTGGATTAAAATAGAACAAAAATAATTACTGTTTAGTAACAGTTTACCGGGATCCAGAAATCGGTGTACACCTCTCTACGCCCTTAGGAGACCGCGCCGATGTTGCCGCCTTGCCGCCTAAATGGTGGCTGATTTTGAGGGACCCATTTAGTAGGAGGCGAGTCACCGTCAGCCATAATTATAAAGGTATGACATTTTATGTGGCAGGCGTCCCGTTGTCGCATCAATATCCCTGCAACTAGTCCAGCAATATCGCCTCCACAGACCTGGTTTAGTTCCCATCTTAACTGCAATAGTACCTGCATCTGGCGAGTGCTGATTTTGGATGTATCTCCTCAAAAGTACAGACAGAGTCAGTATGCGTATACCAAGCGGTCTACACATCCCCACTTTCATTCGTCATCGTCATCGTCAGCCTATTTAAGTCCCCACTGCTCGGGCACGGGCCTCCCTCAATCACATGAGGGGTAGTTGCCATACTCACATGATGTTTTGATATAAATGCAGAGTTTTCCTTCTCTGGGTGCTGATGATCATGCCAGCAGCTTTACCTTAGTCGCCTTTTACGACACCTCGGTAAGAGTGAGGGTGGCCTATTCTACTCTGCCGGGGACGGAGCGGAGCGGGAGTCCGCTCGTGACCACGGCTGCTGTAACGTAGCCGAAACGTCGGGCCAAATATGTGAGTACACAATGTTGTTTCACATAATAAATATCGTGTTAATCCCCGTATTGATACATTATAGTTAAAACCGTACTCCTTTTTATTTAAAAAACCGGCACGCGTTAGCGGATCTTTGATTTCGCAGATGTTCATGGGAAGCGTTTATTACCTACCATCTAGTAACACAGGTACTTGAGCTGCCTATCTCGGAGTTAGATCAATGTATGTGATGTTGTGAATTATTTATTTATTTATTTATATCAAGTAATTATTCGTTTGTCACTTCTAGCATAAAAAGTATTGTTTTTCTATTAGAAAGGTACTGACGCCACAACATCATCTCATCCACGCATGCTAATTATATATTATATTATAATGATATATTATGCACCTAATATTTCATGATAATAACAGAAAGACTTGCCAAACTCTTTTATGGGCGAAAATGTAATAACGTACAGACATTCAGCTAAATTATGGGGCAAATTGCTCAGGAAGGGGATGAAAAAAATCTCTTGTGTTTTGCAAATTGATGTTGTATGCGATTTGTTTCTGTAATGTGTTTTTTTTTAGGTTGATTCAAGTGAATAAAATCAAAAAGAGGTACCTTCTTTATTTGTCTTGCCTCGGTGACGTAGTGGTTAGTGCGTCGCACTATAAAGCGACTGCCGCGTAAGAGGTCCCGGGTTCGATTCCGGGGTCGCATCGAGACAAAAATTTGTAGCCTAAGTTTTCGGTAAGAAATTCCTATTGTAAGTCCGAAGTCTGCAGTTGCCGGTCATGACCCCCGTGCCTCTGAAAGCACGTTAGGTCCCATCGGGATTGATGGTAAGGGAACAGAAAGTGCACTTGTGTTTGCGCACACACTTTAGCACTATGATATATCCTGCGTACGTGACTGATGGCCGCGTTAATCGGTTGGCGATATATTATTATTTGTCTTGGTTTTTGTTCTGTCTTTACCTGCCGAAGTACGTATATTTTTCCTGGTCACTATAATCTGGACATCTTTAAGACAAGAGTGAATCTTCTAAGCAAACGCGTATCATCCCAGACTTCATCATCACTTTCCATCAGACGTGATTGTGGTCAAGCATTAGCCTAAAGCATAACAAGAAAAAGTCTATCTTTTTTTTAGAAACACAAGAAATGTGTATATATGACCGGAAAATAAGAATTTTAAGTTGCTCAATTTCCTAGATAACGCCCTCTTGTTCTAGTGGTTTAAGTACCGGTCCGTGATATCGGGGTCCTGGGTTCGAATCCCGGGTCGAATTTTTCGAACATACCTCGTGTTTGTGATCACCAATCTGCATTAGGTAAGCGTGGTGATTAAGCCTAATCCCATCATAGTAGCGATGACTTGATTTCTATGATGGAGCCCGTTGACCTGCAGTGCGACAGTTTATAGGCTGATACTTAATTTCCTAGATAATTACATAAAAAGAGCGCCACTCCGGCCCTGAGCAGACTACATCCAACTCACACCAGCCTACTTTCTCAAGTCGTCAGCAATCGCGCTGCAAGGCGTCCTACACTACACGTTTCTCTACATAACATACACTAGACTCAAATAAGTCATCCTTAAAGCTACTGTGGTGCCTTGCAACCATCGCTTCCTGCACACATGTACATTTTTAGCATGCTTTTATTATGTACCATAATAACAATATCTATAAAAAAACAATAATAAAAAAATACACTAATAACCTACATTACGTCTGCCAAGACGCGGTCTCCACTCTAGAACTCGTTTACCCCATCGGTTGTCGGTTCTGCTGTTAATATGGCCAGCCCACTGCCACTTAAGCTTAGCAAGCTCCGGTGAGCAAAGACTTTGGTTCTCTGCCGGATCACCTCATTTCGGATTCGATCTCGGAGAGACGCCGAGCATTGCTCGTTCCATAGCCCGCTGAGCGACCTTTAACTTGTGGACCAGCCGTACCGTAAGTGTCCACGTTTCGGCTCCGTATGTCATGACGGGTACAAACAGGTTTAATTTAGCCAGTAGCTCGACATTATGCACGCTTTGACGCCCATAACACACCTCCACCGCGGCGGACCATACTACATAACCGTGGGAGAGCCACGCTTCGGAATGAATGCGCCGGCTGGACCGGAGTGATACCACGACCTCACAGAAAAGCACTGTGCTGTTTCGCTGCGTGAGTGAGGGTACCGGAGACCCAATCCGGTGGTCTCTAACCTGACTCATCTGGTGTCGCGGGTGTCCATGGGCGGCGGCAATCGGTAACCATCAGGTGATCCGTCTGCCACTAACACATAGAAAAAAAAATGCTATTGGTACACTATGCCGTACAGTGTCATTGCCTCTTCTAGCACTTAGTAATCGACTATAATGCTGTCTCTTTTATTCCACTTACAACGGAGGTGTGCTAAACGGGTGTAAGTGTCAACTCTTTGCAGGATGGGCGATTTCCGGGAATCGATGCAACATCTTCTCGTCCTAAATAAAAAAATAATATCCTCCAAACGATTGCAGCTAATGCGGCTAATCTCAACGATCAGCCACTTACGCAGGATATATTATAGTGCTCAAGTGTGTGCGCAAACCAAAATGCACTCTCTATTCCCTTGCCCTCATATTCCGATGAGACACTAATGTGACACGACCGGAGAGGGATCAGACGCTGGACCAACGACTTCAGCGCTCGCCAACTTCCAGACTCCGGGCTGACACTAAGAATTTCTGGACAGAAAAACTCAGGTACAAACATTTTGGGCCCGACCCGGGGATCGAACCCGACGCACTAAGTATAGACTACAACACATTTTTTAAGCGGGCGGCTATGCAGGTCCTATTCTGTCAGACCAGTCTCACTGCGACCAGCTTGATCTTTTGTGATCACCACTGTGCTACATATGAGTCCCAAACCCTACACTTTTCAGAAAGTGTATTAATTTTTTGGGACTGACATCCCTACCTGATGACATAACTTCATCGGGGCTCAAAAAATGGTTTCTTTATGTGATAGGTGGCAGACGAGCAGACGGATCACCTGATGGTAAGCGATTGCCGCCGCCCATGGCACCATTGGAGTCACAAGTGCGCTGTCGACCTTTAAGCCCCTCTTTCCCCCGAATTGGGCCTACGGTGAACTCACTTACGCAGCGAACCTCAGCACCATGCTGCTTCATGCCGATTTTCTGTGAGGCCGTGGGAGCTCTCCGGTCGAGCTGGCCCACCGTGTCAAAACTTGGATTTCTCACGGTCGATGGCTTTCCCAGATATAAGCAACGTTTGCGCATCAGTGGTCCGCATTCAGTGATTATGTGTATAGGGGTTTCATCCCACCACCATCAAAATGCCATACTAGAACATAAAACAAACAATAAATAAAAATATAAGAACATAAAAGTTGCGGCCAACAAGACTCAGCCCAGCATATGCTGCAACAGCCGCAAGCAGCAGCTGCAGAGCTGGTTTTCAGGCTGGACCTTGACGCCTATGCGTTAGAAAAAATATAAATATTGACATAAAATACAGATTCATTTACTGACTTTCTTTATTCTTTTGATACCTACTGCCAATACATAAAAGTCCTCATTATTGTGCAAAGACAAAATCAGAGCGAATCCCTCGTATCGCCGATGATATGAAACAGAACATTATCTATTTCATCCTTAACGACGCTTATCCTGGGTTAGGGTGACTATACTAAACATAAATACTCTTGGCAGTAGGTGTCATAGACCAGCGGGAAACTGAAATTTTGGCAACTATGATTTGGGAATCTACCCGTATCCCTGATACGAGTAGATTCCCTTTTATGGGGTGCATAGCAGTGCCATAATGCGAATAAGCTTGGTCTGCCTGCGCATTGGTTGCCATCACTGACATATTATCATAGGTCATCATTCATAATTCATCAAGACGTCGGATCAATAGTGATTAAATTGGGCAGGACACTTAGCTAGGCGCGGTGATGGCTGGTGGAGTCAAATCCTGACCTAGAATCGGTAGACCGTTTTTACCGTGGAAGAGCACGCTTCGGCATGAATGGCCTGGATCGACCGGAGTAATACCACAGCCTCACAGAAAACCAGCGTGAAGCAGCACTGTGCTGTATTTCGCTGCGTGATTGAGGGTACCGCAGGCCCAATTTGGGGGTGTTTGAAGGTTGACAGCGCACTTGTGACCCCACTGGTGTCGCGGGTGTCCATGGGCGGCGGAAATCGCTTACCATCCAGTGAACCGCCTGCTTGTCTGCCACCTATGACATGAAAAAAAAAAGAAATCCCCGTCGTTCAGTGTCACGATGGGAATTGTGGGGGCTACATTGATCCGAGAGGACCGCGTACATTGGCGTAAAGGAAAGGAGGCCTATTACTCAGCAGTATATTTACCGGGCTGATGATGATGATATTATTCATAACCAATGACCGCCCCGAGTCTTTGACTCTAGTATAAGTTTTTTTTATGTGATTGGTGTCACAAGTGGAGTCACAAGAGCACTGCCACCATTAAACCTTCCTCCGGATTAGGCATCCAGACCTTCACTAAGTTGACGAAACACAGACGCTGCTTCACGCCAGTTTTTTATTAAGCCGTGGTATCACTCCCGTTAATCCGTTTCCCATTCATGTACCGCCACACCACCACAGATTCGATAAACCGCCTATATTGTACACTGTATTCTGTAAATCCTCAACACACACACAACACATTCACAGGACCAATGTTTCAATCCTGGAAGAAGTGAAAATCAAACAGAGATTATTGTCAACTGTGTATTTGCGAATCCTCAAATTGTTAGCGAGCGAGGGAGTGGAGTACTTTTTACTTTTCAAAATTCTTTATTAAATATAAATTTCGAGTACAGGTACCCTAGTATTACATTAATAAAAATAGTAGCACACTTACATTATAATTTCGCATACACTTTTTGATCCGAAGATCTTTTAAAGCTTACAAAAACTCTTAAATTCACTTGATAGACACTAATTTAAATATAAAACGATAATAATTAATTAACCAATTACATTATAAGCTTTTCAGTACAAAGTTCATATTAAAAAGAATGATTTAGCACTGGACACAGTGCAGTTTGAAATTGTTGAACTACGGGGGTAAATAAAAATTCCAAGTATAACCAAAAAGAATAAGTAAATAACCAATAATAACCAAGAATAAGTAAAAATAGCAATAAAATTATAAAATATATTACCAAACGTATGTACCGTTTGCTCCAACACAAATCAGTGACAGTATGACACGTCAAATTTAGAAATAAAATAAAAACGAAAATAAAATAGTTAACTTAAAGAGGTCGGTTTGCCACATTCTCCCCCCTCGTATGCAAATACGCAAAGTAGTAATGATAAAGCACAAAGCCAGAAATTAATGAATGAACACTAAACAGAAATATTTACAACTTTTTTGATGGGCCTACGTAGTGTCCGGCCTCTCCAATTGTTCGCCATTGTGATCTGATTCTGTATATTTGGCTTTCAATTTTTGTGCGTTCTGCAACAAAGACCGGATGGATCCGACTGATGAAATATGACTGACCGGATGGCGCAATTGGTAGTGACCCTGCCTCTTACGCCAAAGGTCGTGGGTTCGATCCCACCCTGGACCAACATTCGTGCGATGAACACTTGAGTTTGTTCAGTGTCTGGGTGTAATGTATGTATTTAAGTATATATTTGTGTTCCTCTGTTGTCTGATATCTGTAACACAAGTGCTTAAGCTACTTAGTACGGAATCAGGTCAACGTATGAGATGTTGTGGGATTTATTATTATTTTTATTATTAAAGAGTATCTTATTTTTGCTGGGAAAATCATGAAAATCTTTATCTGTCCTTATCCGATATTTTTGGTCACCCTACCCAGCTTAGTCTCGAAATTGAAATGGCATCGGAAATCCCCAGTAAGCAGCCGGAAGTCACCTACCCGGCTCTGTACCGACAGATATATTAAATGTAATGGATATTTTATGTTAAGCAAACAGTTTAGTAAGTATTCTCTATTCAAGGGATAAGGGACTGATGTGGGTAGGTGCATACCCACATTATTTGTGTGGGAAGAGTTTTTTATTTTTGATGAAGGTATATGGAAATTTTAGACATAGCAGTGCTGGATTAAGCCGACACGGGGCCTGTAAGAGAATCTTTCATGAGGCTATTGGGTTAGTTTAGGCTTGTACTTGTCGGCGGGTAGGGCTTAAACAAGCCGCATGGGTTGATGCAATTCAAAGGTTTTAAATTAGTGTCTAGTGGTTTTTAGTGTTCTAATTTGGTGTGTATTTGTGCAGTGAAGTGCCGCAAAGTAATCCTAATAATAAGAATCGTTGGATTGTATCGTTTTTAACACTGCTATTGTGTGTCGAGTGAGTTGTCTCGTGACAACTTGCTTGGACCAAATAGTCTTAAAACCTGCGATTGCTTTTAGAGTGATATACGCTGAATCCGTAGGTCGATAAAACATAAAACACCGGCATTTTATTGAGTGACTGTGACTTTGACTGACTTCGACTGTTGACTACCTCATCATCATCATCATCATCGGACCATTTAAGTCCCCACTACTGGGGCACGGGCCTCCCTCAATCACATGAGGGGTAATTGCCATACTCACCACGCTTGGCAGACGGGTTGGCGAGGGTTTTGATATAAATGCAGAGTTTTCCTTCTCTGGGTGCTGATGACCATGCCAGCAGCTTTACCTTAGTCGCCTTTTACGACACCTCGGTAAGAGTGAGGGTGGCCTATTCTACTCTGCCGGGAACCACACGGCTCGGTTGACTACCTACTTATTCTCAATAAGTTACTTGACATTGGCGAATTATCTTCGGGTAGAGACATAATAAAAAATAAATAAAAAATAATAGGCTTGTACTTTGCCGGAGGCAAAATCTGAGGGGAAGGGAAGGTCAAAGGATAACAGCGCACTTAAGACTCCGCTCTGGTGTCCACGGGCAGGGGCAATCGCTTATCATCAGTTACTTCGTCTGCTCGTTCACTACCTGACACATAAAAAAATCAGTAGCATTTACTATTCTTGCTACATGACTAGTCCGGCACTGAGAACAGTGGTTCGAATTATCACCGATTTGACTCTCTGTAGTCCGTTTTGTTCCCTTAGCTCTGCGGCGGGATATATCTTCCCTCAGCATGTTTAAGTCCGACGCACTGTTTGCTCTAGTGGTACCGGGCCGTGATCTCGAGGTCCTCGGATCGATTTCTGGGTCGAACCAAGTATGTTTCGAGTTTTTCGAACGGAACTCGTGGTTGTGATCACCAATCCGCATTAGGCAAGCATGGTGGTTAAGATTAATCCCATCATTGTAGCGACAACTTTATTTCTATGATGGAGGCCTTTTCCCTGCAGTGGGACAGTATATAGGCTGATACTACTGCAATTGTTTTCAAATTGACTCATTTTTCATGAAAATTTATCGGTCAGTTTAATTGGAAAGCTCGGATAACTTTTAATTAAAGCTTGTTTCGACGCTACGCCTAAAACAAGAACATTAATTGTAACTTGTGAGTTTTGACTTAAAACCTGAGTTATGCATAAACTTATAACATTGGCTTTTGAAATCTTTACATAACATTTTCGTATTTGAAAAGTCTTGCTGTTATGAGTTTCTCTGCTTACCCAACAATTAAGAGTTGTTTCCTACCCCAGGCTTAGACTATACAGGGTGATTTTATCAACAAATGTTACAAAAAATATAATATATTTAGAAAATAACCTAGCGACTAATAAGCCTCTTAATATGACTAAAACAAAACAATAAACATAGAAATATTTAAAAAGCTGGACAAAGAAAAACATATACTTAGTAATACAGAAAAAATTGGATTAAGACAAAAAAAACGTATAAAACATTCATAAAAAATGGAGTCCAGATATTCAACACCGATAATGATGACCGTTTCTGCAACAGGGTGCAAAACAATACAGTTTGGAGAACTAAGACAAAACAATAAACATAGAAATATATAAAAAACAGGACAAATACAAAATAATAAACAATGAAATACATAAAAAATAGGATTGAGACAAAAAAATAGTAAAAAAAAAAACAGTTACAACTTTCATAAAAAATGGAGTCCAGATATTTAAGGCCGATAATGATGTTCTGCAACAATACAATTTTCATGGTTCATTACGTTACACAATTTGTCATTTCAATAAACGACCGTGACAGACATAAATTATTTCAACAAAATGTATACCTACTTACTTTCAATGATAGGGAAACTCTAGAAGCACGATTAAATAACAGCTCAATGGGGGGTATCGTGTGTGAAAAATCCGCTAGATGGCGTACTGTTGCATTGAGGTCCAACCATAGACAAGGACCCTAAATTAACTGTGCCTTTTCATAGATGGCCATACTTGACGTACTGGGCGACGTTCTTTCTCTACCCCGCACCCGTATAGCATCTGCGTCAGGGCTGGTCGGATCTCTTTCACACTCTGCGACTTTTTTTTTTCGAAAATAGCACTATCCGTTTTTAGGGTTCCGTAGCCAAAATGGCAAAAACGGAACCCTTATAGTTTCGTCATGTCCGTCTGTCCGTCTGTCCGTCTGTCACAGCCGATTTACTCGGAAACTATAAGTACTACAGTGATGAAATTTGATGGGAATATGTGTTGTATGAACCGCTACAAAAATATGACACTAAATAGTAAAAAAAAGAATTGGGGGTGGGGCCCCCCATACATGTAGCTGAGGGATGAAATTTTTTTTTTCGATGTACATACCCGTGTGGGGAATCAATGGAAAGGTCTTTTAAAATGATATAAAGTTTTCTAAAAAACATTTTTCTTAAAGTGAACGGTTTTTGAGATATCAGCTCTCAAAGTCGTAAAAAGTATGTCCCCCCCCCTCTATTTTTATAACTACGGGGTATAAAATTCTAAAAAAAATAGAGGTGATGCATGCTAATTAACTCTTTCAACGATTTTTGGTTTGATCAAAGTATCTCTTATAGTTTTTGAGATAGGTTGATTTAACTGTAATTTTGGACTTTGCTGCTACGGAACCCTTTGTGCGCGAGCCCGACTCGCACTTGGCCGGTTTTTTTTATTAGTATAAAATATTTACGAGTAAAAGCTATGGAAAGGGCTATGCTCGAGTATCTCTGAAGGACTGCATTAGAAATGATGTAATCTGAAAGAGAACCAGAGTCACCGACATAGCCCACCGAATTAGCAAACTGGAGTGGCAGTGGACTGGTCACATTAGCCGCAGAACTGACAGCCGTTGGAGCCGTAAAGTCCTTGAGTGGAGACCGCGATTCGGTAAGCGTAGTGTAGCACGCGTGCGACAAGATGCGATGATGACATTCGAAGGCTGGCTGGTGTGGGCTGGATGAGAGTGGCCGAAAATCGGGAGCAGTGGCGTGCTTTAGGGGAGACCCATGTCCAGCAGTGGACGAGTGTGGGTTGCTGATGATGATGATGTACCATAATCGGATGGAGAATATTATCAAGAGCGATGTAAGTTCAGTGAGAAAGTATGCGCGCCTTTCGATTGGGAGGCTGTAAGCTTAGATTAAATCATTTTTGATTTGATGCTCTGAATGCTCAAATTTGAATTGCATTGCATTAGGAGAGACCCATGTCCAGCAGTGGACGAGTGTGGGTTGCTGATGATGATGATGATGATGATTTACGAGTAGGTACATGCACTTGCCAAAAGTTTGTAGAAGTATGGGAATCTAAATATTCCTTTACAGAGTAAAAAGTGTTTTGAATTAACCAAGCCTTTAATTTTCTTTTAAAATCGTCATTCAATTTATGAAATATTCTTAAACCTCCCTTACCCCAGGATTAGGCCTCCAAAAAGTGTGCAGATGGAACGTTCTTCGCTTTAATAACACATCCAGCATTTTTATCACCGCTTCCAAATTGAATGTAACCTATACCCGTATGGGACTGCGGGCCGTATTCATATTAATTACCGAATAATTGGGTTTGACGTGTTTGTTAGCTTATATTATGTAATATCTACTCAGCCGCTGGTTATTTCACATGACAAACACGCTTTGTAGTGCCTGGGAGTGTTACTAATGAACGTACAACAACGATTTTATGATAGCTTTTATTCATAGGTACATACCGATGGTAGTTACGAGCGTGGGTACGTAGCACGTGGGAATGAGTGAAAATATCCGCTATTTACCTACATACAAGAAGCAAATTACCGATAGTAGGACCACGAGGAACAAGCCTTCCTCGTGGTCCTACTTTTTTTTAAGTAGGACAGAATAGTAGGGCCACGAGGAAACAGCTGACATGAGCACGGTATCCCCATCTGATATACCATATTCTTTTCCCTTTGTTTTTTTTTTCGGGATCAAATTCGAATTCAACATTTCCGGAGACACACTACAATATGATTTGATCAAACTTAACTAAACACAAATACTCGTGTTCACAATGTTCTCCACACAGATCGGTCCTGTGCCGCCCGCATCCAATGGATTCCCGCGATCTTTACCAGATCGTCGGTGCACCTTGTACGTGGCCTCCACTCGAGAACCTTTCCGCTCCCAACGGCCGTCTGTTCTCCTCGCTATGTGCCCTGCCCATTTCCACTTGAGGCATGCAATCCTTTGGGCTATGTCTGTGACTTTAGTTCTCCTGTGGATCTCATCATTTCTGATACGATCACGCAGGGAGACTCCGAGCATAGCTCTCACCATTGCTCTCTGGGTGACTTTGAGCCTCCTTAATCAGCACATTTTAAGCGGCCACGTTTCGGTTCCATATGTCATCACTGGTAACATACACGCATTGAAGACTTTTGTCTTGAGACACTGCGGTAGATGGGCCGAAAATATGCTGCGTAGCTTCCCGTATACTGCCCAGCCAAGTTGGATTCGTCGATCGACCTCTTTCTGGAAGTTGGACTTACCAAGCTGGACTTTTACGTGACGTGGTAGTAGGGTATTTTTATACATTTATTATCTATACAGTATAATATCCTCCAACCGATTTCGGCTATGGCGGCCAATGTCAACGATCAGCCACTTACGCAGGATTTATTTTAGTGCTCAAGTGTGTGCACACAAGTTCACTCTCTATTATCTTGCCCTCATTATCCGATGGGACACCAGTGTGACACGACCGAAGAGGGATCAGACACAGGATCAAAGGCTTTAAGGTGTTTTCCGAGACACGGGGGTACAAGAACGCCAACTTCAAGACTCCCCGGGCTAACACTAAGAATTTCTTAACAGAACCACTCAGATACAAATGCATCATCCGAAGGCAGTTTTCGCAACGCACCTTAAAGTTTGCGAAAACTGTATCTTCTCATACAAATATACTGATACTTTAGTCTTCATAACGCCAAACAATAAACAGGCGAAATGAAAGGATCTACGCGACTGCATGGTCATTAAATTATTTTGATTGAGGAAAGGTGTTATATAGGCTCGGCGTGTGACAGGAAAGCAAAATCGGACACAGGCATTTTGGACTCTGAAGATCTCTCACAGTCAAATTATAAACATTATACGTAGTATGATAAATTACACGCCAAGATTTTTGGCAGACGATAGAGTATTTCACTGCGTCGTTAGCGCATTGGGAATGCGTCGCAATTTAAAGTGACGGCTGCGCTTGCGGTCCCCGCAGGAGGCGGACATTGTCCAATTAGATTTTTTTCTGGACTATCTTCCTCCAGCTCACTCTATCCTCGGCCGCGTGGAGCGCATCACGGACTGTGGTGTTTAAGGTTGAACTAATTTGATCGGATCAGCGCATGGGGCTTTTGCCTCTAAGCCTTCTTTCGCTCACGTTTCCCGTCAGAATATCTGAGTAGGTACGGACTTATAAATTTTATAGCGGAGAACATTCCCAAAAGTGTCCGTTTACGCCATTTGAACGACACGGAAAGGCGAGGACAGTATAAAATATTTAAGTGAGTTTTTTATAGATTATTATTCTTTAATAAAAATGCACCTTTATCAAATTTCAAATTTGTTGGAACTAAATGTGTGTGCGTGTGAGATTAGAAGTGTGTGTTGGCACAGAACCGGTTTGTGTGAAGATCTATGGGGGCTATGTCCAGCAGAGGGTATATTACACAGGGTGTATCTGTGAAAATTTACATCCTCTAACCACGTGTTCTATCAGCCATATGTACATATACGGTACCACGGTACATGGTAGAAATATCAAAAGTCCGCACAAAGAGGTTTAAATCCTGTTTCCTTATTCGTACTGCGAAACAGTGGAATCAGCTGCCTGAGGAGGTGTTCCCTAGAGGCTACAATTTGGGGGTTTTCAAAGCGCAAGTGAATGGGTATCTTCTAGGTAATCGTGCTACATCTTAGACCATATTATCACTTACCATCAGGTGAAATATGGTCAAACTGTAATGGCCTCCGCCTCCCTACGACTCGACCTAGGCCTGCTGCTCGACTTATCTCTTTCCTAACTCCTAAGTCTATACTCTAACTCGCTACTCCCTACGTGAAAAGTTGTCTGAAGTCGCGTGTAGAAACGAAGGAATGGAGGTCTACCACTACGGCTCAAATACTGGATCTGTAATAATTATGAATTACTATCTAATGCCTACATCAAACCCTAGTATTATAAGCCTGCCGCAAGGAAAACGTAACCCGAGTTTTCCATATAGAAATTGTGATCGTCTAGAATTTAAATTTCGTTTTTGTTAATTACCTTTCTACTCGTTACTTTAGGCCGTATTTTGTTGAAATAGAAATAGAAGCTGAGATATTAATACCAAATGAGAATTTTTGCGCAGTCCGTTCTAACAAGAATATCATACGACAGTCAGTGCTTTAAACTAACTTTTATTGCTTAGTGGAATAGTTTTAAACAAATAAGAAGTTTGTCCGACCACGGCCACTCAAGTCTAGTCTTGTCATAAGTCAAGATTTAAATAATAACTGATCCCCCAGTTATAGATATAGCGCAAATAATTTACAAAGAGCTCTTTGTTATCCCCTGTGCAGGTACTTTATGTTTTGATTTGTACGTACAATTTGTTATCTCAATGAGATATTGTTTTATAAATTATATATCCATGGATTAAAATGGAGTTGAGTGAACTCAACTTAGTACCCTGGCACTGTTTTGTGTTTTCCCTTTTGTAATATTTCGTCGACGAACTAGGTGCGGAATGAAATTCGGCACTCTTGCGCTCTTGATAAGTTTATGTATATGATACTGTGTTTGTCGACCCGAGTCGTAGTACTTGACAAAGTCCAACAGCTCTGATATACCTAAGCGACGGGCTCTAGCCTACTAAAAAAATGGAAGTCCTCCAAGTCAATTAAATTAATAAAATGCTGGCGCATATCATTAATTCAATGTAACTCTTGCAAAAGCTTCTAAACTTATTTCCTAGAATATTTAAATGTATTTGATAATAGCTCCACCACTGCGAAGTTATTGTTAGATAAATACCGTTGCCGCGATATCCCTCTACTAATAACAACGACCCTTTGCCTCTGCTTCTCTAGAATCGGTCTAGATCCACGTACACAGCTATTATCACGTTAACACACAAATTTTAACACTGGCAACTAATTCCAAATGAATTAGGCTTAAACTTTATCACAAATAAAACGCGCTTTTATAAACTTTTACACAACAACTATCACTTCGCCTCACTAGAATAATCACTAATTTGCCCCAACATAATGTGTTACGCGACCTAAGTGTGTGTGTACCTACAGCTGCTAAGCCCTAGTGTTCTGTACCTGGTCTCAAAGTTTCCACCACGAATCCTTGAGGTGTGTGTGAATGTGGCAAAGTTAACCTACTCCTAACGCCCTAGCTGGCGAGAAACCGGGCCTACAGGTTAGGAAGGTTTCTCACAATAGGAAATGTAAGGAAGGGAAGGTATTTGGTCGCCCCCGAAAGAGGAATTCCACAAAGCTTTTGCTGAGAGTCTGGCGGGAAAACCAGAACCCTATTCTAGGTCCACTTCGACGATCCCAAAGCTCCGTGAAACTCGTTTCGGCGCTGCGGTACTTGTTAGCTATTCTGTTCAACCACTGTTCCTCCTTGGTTTAGAAAGACTAGGTAATTCTGAAACCAATTAGCAACCGCAGTATCCCAAACTAGCTTAGAGCCCAGTACAAAACTCTATTAGGCCCGAATGCCTTTAAGCTCGGTATGCGAACCGATATCTCACAATTAACCACAAAGAATCTTACGAAGATCAAAAATCACTCAGACACTGAACTTTTCCTATAACACAAGTCGAAGAGCAATGTCTCTCGTGAGCATGACCGTGCAGCAAGACGCCCTGTGACCAACTGTCCCTCTTTGTCCCTCGGAACTACATTATATAATTACGCAATGTGCATTTTGACGCTTAGGTGCCAAAAAAAAAACCCCACGCCTCGCAAGGGCCGACGCTTTGCTTATCGCTTTGCACGTGTTCAAATCGTTTCACACAAAAGAATAGAAAAGGACAGACTTCTCCCAAACTTTAAACTTTTTACAGTTCCTTTGATAAGCAAAATTGACCAATATCTAAACGTTATAACTCCTTTGTTTTATTTAGGAACTGAGTATATATCTAGATGTGAATAAGCTGTGAAGCCTTTGTCTTTCTTGCGAGATACGATTCGTACACTCAACTTATCATTTTAACGCATGGCAACTTATTCTACAATTATATCTAATTGCATTCGCTGTTTATAAGCGTCTTAATTAAGTACTCTTAATAGGAGGATCGACCATTAGTCTTTTGACCAGACCTTGTTCCGTACTACATGGATATATCTTAAGAGCTGATTTATTGTTTTAAACTTCCACAATAATTGATTAATAAATATTTAAAAGGTTGGGCTATCTTCATTAAACGAGATCGCTCTCGATGGTTTACCTAGTAAACAAACATCCCTTTTTTCTGTCAATCGCTTTCTAATTCTGCGAAGACCCTGCTATTTTGTCTTAAGTTGCACACGTGCAAGGCCACTTACGGTTCCTTGTGCCTTATGCAAGTTTTAAAGCATCTTTAGTTCTTTTTTGTACAATTCAATATTTTGTTTTGCGTGTAGATTTTTAGAATTATGTCTTTTAATAAAATATAAGGGGCTTATTGATATGTTTACTGGTGGTTTGCACCACCACAGACCCCCCCTTGACTTTGTGTGAGTGAGAAACATTCTCATTTCGCAAAGGTCACTTATATCAATTTTGACTTTATTTATTGTTGACCGTCATATAATACCTCGCTATGTTTACTGCATTAAAATTCCCTTCTATTTTCCGAGTAACTGGCTCTATCAATGTGTAACAGTTCGGGTACGATACTGCCGTGACTATATAAGGTCCCTTGTACAGGAGTGAAAACTTTTTCATTATTTTATGTTCTTTATTTGACCGTATAAATGTTTTAATTTTGACATAATCCCCTATTTTATACACGACTAACCTATGTCTTTTAGCAAACTGTCATTCTCTGCCTACACTAGCCTTTAAAGCCTAGATCTCTGCTTAAGGATTCCGGAATTACTAATAATATCAACTCGGTGTTGGGCGTTACAAAATATAATATTTTAACTTGTAATATTTAAATGTGCGTATATCCGAATCTTCCTTTCCTTGTCTCAAACTATTTCTAATTCGTTTTAACATCGGATCTTCGTCCTCTAATTTCGCAATTTGTCGTAAACTACGTGTTACTGTCCCGTGATTTGAAGATTTAAACCAGTATATGTGTGGTTGAGTTGTTTTATTTTCTTCGCCCACTTCCACACCTTCAATATTCCTACTCAAAGTATCAGCAACTAAATTTTCACTACCCTTTATGTATTGAATTTCAAAATCGAATTGTTCTGAATAGGAAACCCATCTAGCAACACGTGCACTAAGCAACGTCCATGATTTAACAAATGTTAGGCTTTTATGGTCCGTCTTAATGACAATCCTTGCACCCCTCAAATAAGTTTCAAACTTCTTTAATGTGTAAATAATGGCAATAAACTCTTGTTCACTAACAGTCCATCTGGTTTGGGCTCCTTTGTAGGCGTATGAACAAAAGCCTATTATTCTTTCTAAACCGTCTTTGTCTAATTGATATTACCGCCTAACCCGACTGAGCTTGAGTCAGCCTGAACAAAATATAAACCATTGAAATCTGGTTGAGAAAGCATTACACTGTGTGTAAACGCCTCTTTCAAATTGTTAAAAGCTTTGTCTTCTTTATCACCCCATACGAACTTAACGTTAGCTTGTAATAATTTGTACAATGGATCCGTTAAAATTCCAAAATCTTTTATGAACCTTCTAAAATAATTCACGAACCCTAAGAATGAACGTAATTGTTTTATAGTCTTCGGCCTGGGATAGTTCAATATCGCTTCTATTTTGTCTGGGTCTAAACTAACGCCCTCCGTACTAAGAATGTGACCTAATAATTTAACTCGCTTCGCTGCAAAGTTACATTTTTCTAAAGAGCAAGTAAATCTGGCGGCTTGTAATTTCGTTAATACTGTATCTAATTGATGTAAATGCTCCTCTAAGCTACCTTTAGAAATCAAACCTAAATCATCTAAGAAGTTCATACAGTATGACCTGACCTCTGGCCCTAATACAATATCCATAGCTCTGGAAAATGATCCCACACTTGGTTTTAATCCCTGAGGCAATACTTCATAGACGTAGCTTTTGCCTTGGAAAACAAAGTCTGTATATTTTTTTGATTCTCGGGACAATGGTATGGTAAAATTTGCGTCCTTAATATCAATTACTGCAATATAATTAATGACGTGACCAGACTGTAATATGAAACTCATCACCAATTCTTATTGGAATAGTAACTAACCTATCCAACTTTTCCTTAGTAACCCCAAAAGCTGACCTCCGGTATAGGTATTTCAGCTACCTGACCTAAATTTTCTTGAATTTTTTTCATAATTCTCCTGTCTTACACATATGACTTATGATCCTCTATCTATAAACCCTTTTAGCTGAATATTTCCCACATGAATAATTATCTCAGGTAATGTAATTTGTCTATCTAGATCTGAATTAGCGTCTAAACTATTCGCGTCCCTAAATACTGTACATAATAACCTGTCTTGGCGCCCTGCCTTTTCATTCTCTGTTTGTTCGGCCAAACACACTCGGAACTCTCTCCCTTTATGAAGTAACAATTGAATAAATTCTTCTACTCCTACGCTCGTACCTAATGTACATAATTCATATAACCGATGTTTACTATCTTTCACGCCTGGCGTCCATTTACATTGAAATATATAACGCAAACTAAGTGGCAAAAACTCCTCTCTACCTGCCTTATCTAATGTTTTTACCCCATCCACTATATTTTTTGGTTTGACGGCTCTACTTGTGACGTAGCCGACATGTGGTTACTTGTCTCACTACCTGGTTCTTTAGCTAGCGAAAATTCTATTGGTCGATGACCACATTCCCGCAAGTTAACGCCCCCCCTAGAGCGGTTCACTCCTCTACCTCGGTTACTAAAATTTCGGTATAAATAATTACGTCCACGACTATTTCCTATCGGATTGTATCGTATTGTGTTTACCCGCACTGCCGACCTATAAGTACCTCTAGCGGAAGGACCACCGCGCGTAAAATTCCCATCCCTATTGTTTGATGACGCTATAGCTGTTAAGTGATTTTTATCAACGTTTTGTTCTAGATGCCTAATAAACTCCATTGCACCTCTAACTGTCATATTTTCCTTGCGTGAAAAATATGCTATCTGTATGTGCTGTGGCAGTTGCCGAAAAATAGTATTTACCTTTTCCATTTCGGTAAAAGGTATAGTCAAGTAATAAATTTTATTAATTTGCGACGCAAAATACTCTTCCATTGTTAATGGAGAACTTTCGTCATATTTCGAAGTGATGAATTTTTGTTTTACTATCTCTTGTTCGTTAACGCCCCAAAATACTTCACGGAAATCGCGCTCAAAGTCATCAAAAGACTTCCAACTATCTCTATAGATATTTAATCGGGATCTTGCTGATCCTGTCAAAGATTCTATAGCTAAAGCTAATGCTTTTGCGCTATTAAAATCAATGCCTATTAGCGATATGTAATTACGCAATTCTCGTAAGAATTGCATCGGGCTATTCTCATTATTACGCCCATCAAAACTAGGTACCTTTTGTGTTACTTTCACAATGCAAACCTGATTCTTCTCTGTTCTTTCCAAAGTATTAATTCCAGGATTATTAATTGATTGAACCTGATTAATACCCCTATCTATCATCACCCTACTATCTACTGACCCGCTACCTGATCTGGCCGGACTTGTGACGGATCTTTCTAACATGTCTAATCGATTTACTATTGGCTGCAACAGCGATTCGCTATTGACAGTTGTCTCATTGGACACAGGCGCTTCCCTTTGTAACGGTGACATAACTTCCGATACACTACCCGCAACCTCTGATCTAGATTTTCTAAATGTTCTACCTCCTCGCTTCCCAACTACAGCCCTTCTAGTATGCACCATCTCAAAACTAATCAACAAAGTCTATTTATCACGCAATTAAAACAATCTTTAGTTGTTATTTTACATAAAATTATTTTTGTTTCCGAGATACGCCCTGACGCCCTTAACTACCTGCTTTCTAACGCCTCAACAGTTTTTTATCGATGACCCTTTTGTTGTGTCCGCTGTGAATGACTCTAACCGTCGTTTGAAATTTGTAATCTACGTTGTGTTTTGATTTATTTTTTTTATCAGTTCGAGATATTTGTTGAATACTAAAATTAATTATGTATTCAAATACAAATATCCTGGTCACGGCACCACCTGTAATGGCCTCCGCCTCCCTACGACTCGACCTAGGCCTGCTGCTCGACTTATCTCTTTCCTAACTCCTAAGTCTATACTCTAACTCGCTACTCCCTACGTGAAAAGTTGTCTGAAGTCGCGTGTAGAAACGAAGGAATGGAGGTCTACCACTACGGCTCAAATACTGGATCTGTAATAATTATGAATTACTATCTAATGCCTACATCAAACCCTAGTATTATAAGCCTGCCGCAAGGAAAACGTAACCCGAGTTTTCCATATAGAAATTGTGATCGTCTAGAATTTAAATTTCGTTTTTGTTAATTACCTTTCTACTCGTTACTTTAGGCCGTATTTTGTTGAAATAGAAATAGAAGCTGAGATATTAATACCAAATGAGAATTTTTGCGCAGTCCGTTCTAACAAGAATATCATACGACAGTCAGTGCTTTAAACTAACTTTTATTGCTTAGTGGAATAGTTTTAAACAAATAAGAAGTTTGTCCGACCACGGCCACTCAAGTCTAGTCTTGTCATAAGTCAAGATTTAAATAATAACTGATCCCCCAGTTATAGATATAGCGCAAATAATTTACAAAGAGCTCTTTGTTATCCCCTGTGCAGGTACTTTATGTTTTGATTTGTACGTACAATTTGTTATCTCAATGAGATATTGTTTTATAAATTATATATCCATGGATTAAAATGGAGTTGAGTGAACTCAACTTAGTACCCTGGCACTGTTTTGTGTTTTCCCTTTTGTAATATTTCGTCGACGAACTAGGTGCGGAATGAAATTCGGCACTCTTGCGCTCTTGATAAGTTTATGTATATGATACTGTGTTTGTCGACCCGAGTCGTAGTACTTGACAAAGTCCAACAGCTCTGATATACCTAAGCGACGGGCTCTAGCCTACTAAAAAAATGGAAGTCCTCCAAGTCAATTAAATTAATAAAATGCTGGCGCATATCATTAATTCAATGTAACTCTTGCAAAAGCTTCTAAACTTATTTCCTAGAATATTTAAATGTATTTGATAATAGCTCCACCACTGCGAAGTTATTGTTAGATAAATACCGTTGCCGCGATATCCCTCTACTAATAACAACGACCCTTTGCCTCTGCTTCTCTAGAATCGGTCTAGATCCACGTACACAGCTATTATCACGTTAACACAAAAATTTTAACACTGGCAACTAATTCCAAATGAATTAGGCTTAAACTTTATCACAAATAAAACGCGCTTTTATAAACTTTTACACAACAACTATCACTTCGCCTCACTAGAATAATCACTAATTTGCCCCAACATAATGTGTTACGCGACCTAAGTGTGTGTGTACCTACAGCTGCTAAGCCCTAGTGTTCTGTACCTGGTCTCAAAGTTTCCACCACGAATCCTTGAGGTGTGTGTGAATGTGGCAAAGTTAACCTACTCCTAACGCCCTAGCTGGCGAGAAACCGGGCCTACAGGTTAGGAAGGTTTCTCACAATAGGAAATGTAAGGAAGGGAAGGTATTTGGTCGCCCCCGAAAGAGGAATTCCACAAAGCTTTTGCTGAGAGTCTGGCGGGAAAACCAGAACCCTATTCTAGGTCCACTTCGACGATCCCAAAGCTCCGTGAAACTCGTTTCGGCGCTGCGGTACTTGTTAGCTATTCTGTTCAACCACTGTTCCTCCTTGGTTTAGAAAGACTAGGTAATTCTGAAACCAATTAGCAACCGCAGTATCCCAAACTAGCTTAGAGCCCAGTACAAAACTCTATTAGGCCCGAATGCCTTTAAGCTCGGTATGCGAACCGATATCTCACAATTAACCACAAAGAATCTTACGAAGATCAAAAATCACTCAGACACTGAACTTTTCCTATAACACAAGTCGAAGAGCAATGTCTCTCGTGAGCATGACCGTGCAGCAAGACGCCCTGTGACCAACTGTCCCTCTTTGTCCCTCGGAACTACATTATATAATTACGCAATGTGCATTTTGACGCTTAGGTGCCAAAAAAAAAACCCCACGCCTCGCAAGGGCCGACGCTTTGCTTATCGCTTTGCACGTGTTCAAATCGTTTCACACAAAAGAATAGAAAAGGACAGACTTCTCCCAAACTTTAAACTTTTTACAGTTCCTTTGATAAGCAAAATTGACCAATATCTAAACGTTATAACTCCTTTGTTTTATTTAGGAACTGAGTATATATCTAGATGTGAATAAGCTGTGAAGCCTTTGTCTTTCTTGCGAGATACGATTCGTACACTCAACTTATCATTTTAACGCATGGCAACTTATTCTACAATTATATCTAATTGCATTCGCTGTTTATAAGCGTCTTAATTAAGTACTCTTAATAGGAGGATCGACCATTAGTCTTTTGACCAGACCTTGTTCCGTACTACATGGATATATCTTAAGAGCTGATTTATTGTTTTAAACTTCCACAATAATTGATTAATAAATATTTAAAAGGTTGGGCTATCTTCATTAAACGAGATCGCTCTCGATGGTTTACCTAGTAAACAAACATCCCTTTTTTCTGTCAATCGCTTTCTAATTCTGCGAAGACCCTGCTCTTTTGTCTTAAGTTGCACACGTGCAAGGCCACTTACGGTTCCTTGTGCCTTATGCAAGTTTTAAAGCATCTTTAGTTCTTTTTTGTACAATTCAATATTTTGTTTTGCGTGTTGATTTTTAGAATTATGTCTTTTAATAAAATATAAGGGGCTTATTGATATGTTTACTGGTGGTTTGCACCACCACAAAACGTTTACCTATCTACAGTAAAAAAAACACTCTGAATAACATGGAATGATTTCTGGAAATTCGCATAAAAAAATAACAACAACATCTTTTGACAATCTTCGTAAAGTTTTCGAAAAGTAGCACAAATGTTGTTCGGAATCGTTGGTAGAACACGTAATTAAAGGGATATAAATGTTCACAGATACCTAAGATTAAACCAAAAATAGGTTTTTTGATTTAATTTAAGACAGATACACCATTAGCAAACTGAAGTGGCAGTGGCCTGGTCATATTAGCCGCAGAACTGACAGCCGTTGGAGCCGTAAAGTCCTTGAGTGGAGACCGTGACTCGGTAAGCGTAGTGTAGGACGCCCTGCGACAAGATGGGATGATGACATTCGAAGGCTGGCTGGTGTGGGCTGGATGAGAGTGGCCGAAAATCGGGAGCAGTGGCGTGCATTAGGGGAGACCTATGTCCAGCAGTGGACGAGTGTGGGTTGCTGATGATAATTATTATGATGAGATACACCATTTGGCGAAATGATGATGATGTACGTTACTCTACTGTTCTCATTACTCTTTGGCATATAAACGTTGATACATTCCCTCATTCTCAGAGCTCAATGTCGCGTAAGTACTATTTGGAGATTACCTCTACTATATATGGTCTGACCTAGGCTTAGGCTCAGAATAAAGGACCCTATTCAAGTATTAATGCTCTTATAATATTAAATGCCCTAGTTGGGTGAGGTACGGTCAGCTGCAAGGAAATGTACACTTTAGTACTTTGTCATAATATCGGGCTTTAAAGCGAGTGCGCTAGAGGTCCCGGGTTCGATCCCCGGGTCGGGCCAAAAATTAACTTACGTTTCGGTAAGAAATTCTTAGTGTCAGTCCGGAGTCTGGATGTTGGCGCTCTTGTACCCTCGTGCCTCGGAAAGTCTCTTCGGTCGTGTCACACTTAGTGTCCCATCGGATTATGTGGGTAAGGGAAAAGAGAGTACACTTGTATTTTCGCACACACTTTTACACTACAATATATCCTTCGTAAGTGGCTGATAGCCGAGCCTAGCCGTCTAAGCTGAAATCGGTTGGAGGAATTATCTGGGGGCACGGTAGTGCCCCCGCCAAGTCGAGCAAAAAAAGCGGCACGGCCGTACCATCATTTCCTCGAAGCAATTCAGGCTATTTTTGACACCCCTATAATGTCGGTGTGGATAAAACAAGAAGCCTGAATTTTCAGTAACTAATCAAAAATTTCAGTCAATTTAAACAAGTAGTTTAAGAATGACAACTTGTTAAAGTTTCTGAATTTTTTTTACTCACTCACTGACTGACTCACTGACTCACCGATCATCATAAGTCAACAAACTTCTAGCAGACATAGAGGTTCAAATTTAGAATACAAATAGAATTTAGTGTCTTAATCATGGAAAAACTAGTTTTTTTTTTGTAATGTCGGTCTAGTCTTCTAAATACACCAACTGCATGAATAACTTTGTATTCTCATATAAATGTATAGGATTACACATTTACGTTTGCAGTTGAAGGTGAAGGTACCGGAAAGAAAAAGGTATGTGGACTACAATAATAAATGATATCCCATAAGAAACAAAACTTGTCAAAAAATCCAAGTCTCGCACTCAGCTGTTCCAACGTGAAAAGTTGTGAGATCTATTTTACCAAGTCGGTTATTAACTTGGCAATCGGTTGTGTTTTCATGCAATGGCCGAGTCAAATAATCATTATCCGATTGCCAAGTTAATTTTTTGACAAGTTTTGTTTTTTATGGGATTATTTTAATAGGGTACCATCTGACTACTTCTTTCTTACACGGATACTGACGGTAATTGTGACGGAGGAGAAAAGCAGTTTTATACGCAATAAATATCATCGTTCTGGTTTCTATTGGAAAGGAATAAAAATAAGAGACCAAAAATTCGAAATCTTTATAAGCCAAGTAAAGAAACAAGAGACAGTTTTTAAAAGATAAATGTATATATAAAATCCGTATAAGTTTTTGAAATGTATGGGGGAAACGGAACGTAGGTAAGAATGAGATACTAACGTGTGAAAGGTACAGAAAGAATGACGTAGATGAGTGAGTGAGTCGGGTGATCATGATGTATGAAAGAGATAAAACACGTCACCGGTGTGACGTAGGAAGATGGTGAGTTCTGTGGAGACGGTGAAAACGAGTGTACGCAAAAGTTTGAAATAAAGCAGTAACTGAAGAAAAGAAAAAGGTTTTATTTCGCTCACAATCCCACATGTATATATAAAATCCGTTACTTGCTGTACCTAAGCTTCACGCAATCATATTCGGAAATTTACTTTTAAAAGCTGTGGATTTTGAATAAATGAAAAATGAAAATGAAATGAAAAGATACAACAATCCTCATAATCCGGCCAAGTGCGAGTCGGACTCGCCCATGAAGGGTTCCGTAGTAGCAAGTAAATTGCGGTTCACGGTTTATAACATCTTAAAAATAACTACTTACAAGACCAAGTTAAAACCAATTTTCATTGTTAGTTTTTGTGGTAATGTTTATCATATATTTTTTTTAGTTTTATAATTCTTTTATAATAGAAGTTATAGTGGGGGGACACATTTTACCCCTTTGGGAATGTCTCTTGCGCAAAGTATCAAGTTTAGAAAAAAAAATACATCAGAAACCTCAACATTCTTTTTAAAGACCTATCCACAGATACTCCACACGTGTGGGTTTGATAAAAAAAATGAGTTTCTGTGCTAAGTATGGGGACGCCCCAAAATTTTCTATAAGGGTTGCGGTTTTTGCCATTTGGCTACGGAACCCTAGAAAGTAAAAAGAGTTTTCGCAGACGTTTTTCTCCTTGAATCCGTTCAATATTTAATCAACCATATCTCGAAGCACAGCAAATATAGAGTACCCGTTGTACAGAGCCTGAAAACAGACAGAGAAATATTTTAATAACTAGAAACTTAAGATGACGGGTAGGGCACACTAGAGACGCTAATTGATTTAAATTGTTAGCAACTAAACTGGATATCTTTTTAACAATATCGAAGCTGCAGCCTCTCGGAAAACACTTATACTATTTATTTAGTACTTATACTTAACTTTTGGGTCTGCTTTTATACTCGAAATTTGAATTACCGCTAAAAACGGCCGTTTTTAGCGGTAATTTAAATTTTGAGTTGGATTCATGCCACAAGTGGCCACTTGTAGCATGAATCCAAATTTCGAAAAAAAATTGTTTCTTACAGACTGGACCTCCGAAATTGTTGGTTTAGTATCTAACAATATATTTCAATTGGCATAACGACTCGACGCGTTAATGTAAAACCATTTTGGTTTAATATCAAATGAGTAAAGACACATATTCATAACCTGGTGCCTTGATGGACAACATTTCATATTTTTAACATGTCCATATTGTTTTTTTATATGAATGTAGACATAAAATGAACAGACCCATATTTTTTCTTTTTTCAAAATTTGTCCATTTTCATGCATAAAATAATTATTGAAAATATTTTTATTCTAAATAGACGTAAGCGCCAAATGACGTCATCGGACGGCTGAATACAGCGATATTCCTTTGCTTATCATTGTTTTAATAAAAAAAAGGTACTACTGTCAAAGGTAAATAATACTAGTGTCAACATTGTCAACGTCATTCATACATTCAACGTTGACAAGTTGTCTTTTTTTTGACAGTTACATGTCATGGGTTTGGCATTACGTAAATTTAAAACTATAATGTGCTAAGCAAAGAAATATTTTACATTCTGCCGTCCGATGACGTCATCTTACGTTTTTTTAGTTTTTAATTTTTTTCTCAGTAAATAAGCAATATAAAAAATGAATAAATATATATTCGAGCAGCGGAAAAGTAAACACAGAATTTGTATTTTTTGTTTCAGAGCTTAGCAATTTTGAAATGTTGTCCATTGAAAGCCGCGCCGTAACGATCGAGATCTGTCGCATCTAAACAAAGGAGAGACATAGCGCGTGTGAAAGAGAGGGAAATTCCGATTCGGTCGTAAGTTCGTAACATAACGTCTGCTTTAAATAAGGCCCTCTAATATTATGTAGATGTCTGTACTCTCAAGGATCAATGTCGTCATCCATCCTTAATTATACTGAAATATATATTTTAACACCCAGATACTGAACAGGTACAAATGTTTATCGTACGACCTAAATTTAGGTCTAGATTGAAAATTTACTTGAATAGTTAGGCTATTCTACCAAATGTGCCATTATTCACTCTATTAACAGGGTGCTACTGTTTAGAATAGGCAATGAACAAGGCCTTACTCATTCTGGCCAAGTAATCGTATATTGATGGTAGCTCATTGGTTTAGAAAGCACCTACCATACGGGGGACCGGGTTCGAATCCGAGCATGCACCGCTGGATTTATCAAATCTATGTGTACATCTACCATTATCTCGGCGATGATCTCTCACCGCTGAGCTAACCATTTAAAAAAACATCGAGAGGAAACCTGTACGTTTCGAATTGTTTCTGAAAACGTGTAACCAAGATTCAGTTGGTCTGGATCCCCTGTAAAAGGGTTGCGAAGGTGGAGGTGGAGGGACGATCTACGCAGGATGGCTGGCAAGAGCTGGATACGAGAAGCCATGGATAGATCACTGTGGCGAATAATTAGAGAGGCCTACGTCCAGCAGTGGACTGCGATAGGCTGATGATGTTGATGATGTCAAGGCATCACCTCCGTTGGCACCGCCATACTGGCCCGCGAGAAGCTTCTTCACGCTTCGTTAGAAATAATCCTTATTGTAAGAAGGAGGAAATACATGCACCGGCAAAGAGTTCCATTTCTTGATAGTGCGGCGGAAATAGGACATGCCAAATTTTTCAGTTCGTGATCGAATGTTTTCCACTTTGAAACGGATGTTTGCCGTTAGATTCATAACCTCGGGCAATTATTATCAAAATGGGAACCTACGTTCAGCAATAGAACTGAAACGCACTCGGTTATAACTTTGTTAATAAGATCACGAGAAGTTGCAAGTTTCTAACTCCGCCACACCATGCCGCCCGTACAATATTGCGAACTCGCACAAGTCATTCTCACTAGCCATAACTATCGGTTATCCGGCCGCCATTTTGGCTAAACCCTTAATACCGCCATCTTGCACTAGGGTTGGCAAATAACCGATCTATATAACCGTTTAACGAGGCAGTTGACCATACGGGATCACCAGATTTTGAACTTTGTCCAGATGAGATAAGGTTCAAAACCAATGAAATAAAACAGGTTTAGTTGCCTAGTTAAGGGTTTAGGTGACGGGTAGGGCACACTAGCGACGCCAATCGATTATATTTTTTAGCTACTAAACCGGATCTATTTTAAACAATTACGGGGTTACAACCTCTCGGCAAACACTTATACAATTTATTAAATAACCATGAAAAATTTTTAGGTCCAACGCGTACGAGAAAAATTGATTCACGCCAAAAGCGACCTATAAATTGTTCGCGTACAAAAACGGACCCAACATTTGTCCATAGTTATTCAGTAAATAGTATAAGTGTTTGCCGAGAGGTTGTTACCCCGATATTATTTATTAATTTTGTATCTAGTATCGAAAGTTTGACTTAATTTGAGCTTGGGATGGCCATAATAGTCAATTATATTACAAAAATATACCAGGGAGCTCAGTAAAAAAAAAATACTGAATAAATTAAAATAGTTAATTTATGAGGTATCATATTATGGTTTTAACATAAATTTTTTTCAAAGCATTTCCAATCATATTCAGTCATAAAAATCTGCATTTTCGACAATTTGAATCGGGTGTCTCATCATCAACCCATTTAAGTCCCCACTGCTGGGGCACGGGCCTCCCTCAATCGCATGAGGGGTAATTGCCATACTCACCACGCTTGGCAGACGGGTTGGCGAGGGTTTTGATATAAATGCAGAGTTTTCCTTCTCTGGGTGCTGATGATCATGCCAGCAGCTTTACCTTAGTCGCCTTTTACGACACCTCGGTAAGAGTGAGGGTGGCCTATTCTACTCTGCCGGGGACCACACGGCCCACGAGTGTGTACGAGAACATAAAAATAACCGTGTTTTGTCCCGTTAACATTAATTATTTCTTTAATGCAATGCGAAAGTTTAAAATTTTAGACTTCCCTAATCCTGAATTATGGTCTAAGCATACCCTGGGCTTCAAACCAACAGCGTTGGACGCAAACTGGAATATACGCTGAGATTACCGTATGCGCATATTATTATTATATTTATATTAGGTTTGCAGCGCTTCGACTATATTTGCAGAGGCGCATATTGACGGCTTCCACACGATAATCCGGAAGAGGTGCGCCTCGCTTCTGAGTTGTATCCGTGGCAGCCCGAACAGTATCCTGGGCGCACTAGCGAATAGGTGGGACTCGCCCATGCTTAAACGCTGGATCGGCTTACACGCCATAAGAGGCGGGTAGATGTGTGCCGACTTCCACCTATCTTTGTTTAATTTTTTATTAATAAATAATACATTTTTTTTATTTATTTTCATATAACAAAGAACAATAATTTTAATTTTTTCTGCCAAACTGTGAGACAGTTTGTCGGCAGTAGCTCTCGTACGGTCAGCATCCAAAGTAGCTTAACACTTTAGTACCATGTCGAAGTAACATTTTTACGTACCCCTTAGAAACTGACAATAATAGGCTGAACAGTTACTTTGACATGGTACTAAAGTGTTAAGCTACTTTTGATGCTGACTGTACATGAGTTTACATTATTTTTCTTAAATATATCCTTAACTCTAATAACAACAACACATATAACATGCAATATATCTATATTATATTTAATTTAACCTATTTACAAGCTAATTTAAGTCTAAGAGGCTCAAGGACACAAGGATAAGTAGTGCCTTCTCAACAAGCTTTTGAGGTGATTTTTACTCTCATGCTAACATAGTTTGTAAGTTAATATTGTTACTAACACCTATATGGACACTGTGGTCTGAAATAAAGTTTTTTATTCATTCATTCATATATTACAATTCACTTGTTTAATGCTAATGTTGATAACCCTGTCCTGGGACGCGAGCAAGTTTGATTGCACGGCAGTGTCGGGACAACTTGGCAACCAATACACCCAGTATTGGTAGCTGGCTGAGGGTAAGCGCAAAACTTCCTGGAAAACTTATGCGAGTATATTTTAAAATTATTTATTCAGACTAGAACGGATAAACGATGAATACATTCGCGGATAAGGTTGCCAGTATCGGATAATTTCTACGTTCTGATTCTAATCTCTTTAATACTGGCCTAAACGTTAACACTATTATGACCACGCCACGCACGGAGAGCCACGCTTCGGCATGAATGGGCCGGCTCGACCGTAATGATACCACGGCCTCCAAAAAAAACAGCGTGAAGCAGCACTTCGCCGTGCCATGTTTCACTGCGTGAGTGACCCGAGGCCCAATCTGGGGAAAAGGAGGTTTAAAAGGCAGCGCACTTGTGACTCCACTGGTGTCGCGGGTGTCCATGGGCGGCGCCAATTGCTTATTATCAGGTGATCCGTCTCCTCGTCTGCCACCTATCACATAAAAAAAACCTACATTAGCGCTAGAAAAAGTTAGCTGTCATCTGTCACAATATGGTGGCGATGGGGTTTACACATTTTAATGTTGGTGAATCTCCCAATGAATAAAGTGTATAGGTACTGTCTGTACGTACAGACAAACACACACTAACATACACATGTATGTCAATGTATGTTTTGTTTGTTTTAGGTGGTGTTTAATAATAAGCAATATACTCTTAACGCCGTGTGGTCCCGGCAGAGTAGAATAGGCCACCCTCACTCTTGCCGAGGTGTCGTAAAAGGCGACTAAGGTAAAGCTGCTGGCATGATCATCAGCACCCAGAGAAAGAAAACTCTGCATTTATATCAAAACCCTCGCCAACCCGTCTGCCAAGCGTGGTGAGTATGGCAATTACACCTCATTTGATTGAGGGAGGGCCGTGCCCCAGCAGTAAGGACTTAAATGGGCTGACGATGATACTCCAAACTCAAATAATTAAAGAGTACCAGCTCATTAACCGACCAATTTTCTGCAAAGGACCGTGTCTCTTTAGTCACTTGATATTGGCAGAGTTGACTCATATGCGCAACAGTAAGCCATTAAAAAAAACAAATGTTGGCTTAGCTTGGTGTTTGAGTAAATTAATAAGAAAATGGTTGCTATCACAGACCAATAAGTTGTTTAATTCAAACAAGTACTGTACTCTAATGGAGTCTATCGCATGCGAATGTCAGTTCTTTTTCGGCAACTGGTTGTGAACCTTAGTTGCCAGTATGGCCGGAGGGGAAAATCCGCAAGATGGCGTACTATAGGACTGAGGTCCACGTACAACCTGATTGGGTATTTTTAGACGTGATATGTAAAATTGTCAATTAACGAATAAATCAGCCAATGATGTTGAGGTTGTGAACCGTCAGGCACGCCATCTAGCGGATATTTCATACGCGATAGCGCCACTCCCGTGATTGTAGAAGAGCTTCGGTATGAAAGGGGTTGCCTGGAGTGATACCACGGCCTCACAGAAAACCGGCGTAAAACATCGTCTGTGTTGTGTTTTATTGAGTTAGTGAGGGTTATCGAAGGCACAATCACAAATGTGGGAGAGCCACGCTTAGGCATGAATGGGCCGGCTCGACCGGAGTGATACCACTGCCTCACAGAAGACCGGCGTGAAGCAACGCCTGTGCTGTGTTTCGCCGTGTGAGTGAGGTTACCGGAGGCTCAATGGGGGGGAAGGTGAAAAGGTTGGCAGCGCACTTGTGACCCTATTGGTTTTTTGGGGGTCTGGGAAAACTCAAGTATAAATTTTGGCCATACTCAACAGGCTCGGAACAGGTTCTCAAACTCTATCAAACTCAAGTTCGGTCGTGCATGGAGTATTGCAGTCACCTATGGGATGGCTCTGCCAAGTATCAACTGGCTGCCCTCGATTCGATTGAGCGTCGAGCCATGAAGTTAGTTGGTGACGCAGAATTAGTGGAGAGTAAATCCCAAAGCCTCGCTCACCGACGTAGTATCGGTTTTTTATAGGATGCATTTTGGAGAGTGTTTGAATGAGCTTCACGACCTGATACCACCTTCTCCTTTCTACCACCGGACATTACGGAAGACGACAGGAATCCACCCTTACACTGTGCAAGTTCCAAAAGCTAGTACTAAGCGTTTCGCTTCCTCTTTCTTGGTACGAACTGCAAAGGAATGGAACAACTTGCCGGCTTCTGTATTCCCAGAGAGCTACAATTTGGGAGTCTTTAAGTCGAGAGTGAATAGGCTTCTTCTGGGTAAGCACGCTACATCTTAGACCTTATTGTCACTTTCCATCAGGTGAAATGAGGTCAAGTGCAAACCCATTTAATAAATAAATAAAAAGCTCGGGAATCAAATCCGGGAACCCAAGCGCAACTTTTTTTTATCAGCTTATAAACACTGCAGGGCAAAGGCCTCCATTATAGAAATCAAGCCATCGCTACTATGATGGGATTAGCCTTAATCACCACGCTTGCCAAATACGGATTGGTGATCACAAACCCGAGCTATGTCCGAAAAATGCGAAACATACTTTTCGCTCGACCCGGGAATCCAACCCAGGACCCTAAGATCACTGCCCGGTACTTAAACCACTAGACCAACAGGGCGTTACCGTAGCGCAGCCGTTGCTTTTAAACTATTGTGCGCCTAGGCAGTTGATTATAGTTCTGCAAATATATCTATCTACTTACTCATCATGCCAGCAGCTTTACCTTAGTCGCCTTTTACGACACCTTGGTAAGAGTGAGGGTGGCCTATTCTACTCTGCCGGGGACCACACGGCTCCGGGGGTTAAATGGGCTGACGATGATGATTTACTCATCCTCATCTTAGCGGGTAATTCCCAGTTGCGTCCAAAGCTGTCACTCTGGAGCCCAGGGTACGCTTGGACCATGATTCTAGATTTGGAGAATCTGGTAATGACAATGAAGCGACTGCCGTCTGACCTTCGCAACCCTTTAACAGGAGAACCAAATGAGAATCAAATGTGGGAGAGCCACGCTTAGGCATGAATGGGCCGGCTCGACCGGAGTGATACCACTGCCTCACAGAAGACCGGCGTGAAGCGGCGTCTGCGCTGTGTTTCGCCGTGTGAGGTTGGTAGCGCACTTGTGACTCCACTGGTGTTGCATCAGGTGATCCATCTGCTCGTCTGCCAACACTCATCTAAAAAAAAACCAGACCAACCACTATCTACCACCACTATCAGAAACTATCCGAAACGTGCAGTTTCCTCACGATGTTTTCCCTCATCGTCAAGCTGATCTTAGAAGTACACACATAAATATGACTCTTCACTAACCAAGGCAAATGTTTCCATGGACATCTTCGCCATGCCTCCAGCGCTTAACGAGAAGTCTTTCTGTGCAGCTGTGATGACCAGGAGCAAATCCTTCTGCATGTCCAGAGGCCATGATGTCCACGTCGACTCGTAAGCCGCTAAAGCTATACCTGCACTCTGAAATGATATTTTTTTTTACTGTAGTTAGGTAAGCGTTTGACCATATTTCACCTGATGGTAAGTGATAATGTGGTCTAAGATGTGGCACGATTACCTAGAAGATACCTATTCACTTGCGCTTTGAAAACCCTCAAATTGTAGCCTCTAGGGAACACCTCCTCAGGCAGCTGATTCGACTGTTTCGCAGTATGAATAAGGAAACAGGATTCAAGCCTCTTTGTGAGAACTTTTGGTATTTCTGCCATGTACCGGTGTCGATTGAGGGTCTGCCTGGTGGAGTAGTGGAAGAACGGAGATGCTCCAATGGCATTGTACAGAATAGTAGATAGGTCAGAATCATCATCAAAATTCTAATATATTGGACATTATGGACATCAGCACACCAGAACGATGAAATAGAGGCGGACTGGTCATATCTTGACAAGAAGCTGGAATGGACTGACAATATGAGAAAGTTATCAGGAGCCCAAATTTCGTGCTCGTGACATTCATTATATATAATTATTATTATAATTATTATTATATACGACATACCTACAAAGTGTATCTGTGAACATTTACAACCAGTCTGACCAACATTTGTTCTACGACTTTTCGAACTTCATCGAATTTTTTTTCGACTCCCCATACAAAATGGCCAAGTAACGTGACCGAGACTGTATGAAAGTTGCAATTTTTTGCGAATTTTCAAGTCATAGAACAAATGTTGCTCTAAATGGTTGGTAGAACACGTGGTAAAAGGGATGTAAATGTTCACAGATAAAACCTGTATATCACCAAAACATAGTTTTTTTGTATGGTTTTCAGGTGATATCCGCTATGTTTTCAAAATATCACGAGCACGAGAATTGGGCTCCCTGAGGTGAATTAGTTGGCAGTCGCCAACCATCCCAGTTCTGGAGTTCTGGGAAATTCGTATCTAGCTTATAAAGTCTGTCTTTCTCAAATCATCAGTCCGTTTTCGACAGGAGATGTACCTATTGGTTTAAGCATCATAATCTTATCTTGCATCAAAGCGAGCTTGACGTCATGCTTGGAAGTGGGAACCCCCCCACCTATCGACGCTCGTTTCACTTGCCATAAATTCTGACGAAATGTACCCACTCGAATCAGATTTTACAGCCACGAGAGTAGATGTAGTGCGCTTTTTTTGTCTTAACCCTGAGGAAAGGCGTCATGCATGCCCGTCCGTCGCTAGTATGCCCCACCCGTCTTCTTAATGCACAGTTAAATATGAAGCAGTACCATTGTAAAACTACATATGTACTTTTAAAATTTAAAAAAAAAATGTCAGATATTGTATAGGTGAAGATAGGGTTCTCAGGGTGTGAAATAAAGTTCGTAGGCAAGGTTTGGTATACGAGCAATATAATAAAAAGAAGGGACAAAACAAAAGAACACAAAAACAATTAATTACTGGGAGAGCTAAAGTGCGCGCGTCGCGGCCATACGCGAATGGACAACATTTCAAATTTTTAACATGTCCATATTGTTTTTTTATATGAAAGTAGACATAAAATGAACAGACCCATATTTTTTCTTTTTTCAAAATTTGTCCATTTTCATGCATAAAATAATTAATGAAATTCTTTTTATTCTAAATAGACGTAAGCGCCAAATGACGTCATCGGACGGCTGAATACAGCGATATTCCTTTGCTTATCATTTTTTTAATAAAAAAAAGGTACTACTGTCAAAGGTAAATAATACTAGTGTCAACATTGTCAACGTCATTCATACATTCAACGTTGACAAGTTGTCTTTTTCTTTGACAGTTACATGTCATGAGTTTGGCATTACGTAAATTTAAAACTATAATGTGCTAAGCAAAGAAATATTTTACATTCTGCCGTCCGATGACGTCATCTTACGTTTTTTAGTTTTTAATTTTTTTCTCAGTAAATAAGCAATATAAAAAATGAATAAATATATATTCGAGCAGCGGAAAAGTAAACAAAGAATTGGTATTTTTTGTTTCAGAGCTTAGCAATTTTGAAATGTTGTCCATTGACTAACGCCCTCTATCGGGCGTCGGGCTAACACAGGCGCGGGATATTGGCGAGAGCGAATGACGGGAGGGATGAATTTTATATGTGGGGAGCGAAGTTAAAAATATATGAGTGCGGCTCGGACTATCAACCCTTTCGCGTTACATATGTTAGTATAAAATTAAAATGTTAGTATGAACACGTCTTTTGCAAAAATCTCCACGCAAAACGGCAATTTTCATAATATCCTCCAAACCGATATTTCGGTCATGGGGGCCAATCTCAGCGATCAGCCATCGACGCAGGACAGGACATATTGTAGTGCACAAGTATTTGCGCAGACACAAGTGCACTCTCTATTCCCGTACCTTCTTATTTCGATGGGACACTAGTGTGACACAACCGAAGAGGGATTAGGCGCAAGACCAACGGCTTAACGTGCTTTCTGAGGCAATGGGGTACAAGACCGCCAACTTCCAGACTACGGGCTGACATTGGGAATTTCTAACAAAAAAACTCAGGTACAAATTTTGGCTTGACCCGGGGATCGAACCCGGGACCCCAGGCGCAACCGTCGCTTTAAAGTGCGACCCACTAACCAATGCGCCACCGAGGCAATCAATTTCATACTTTAACCCCTAATATGAAAATTATTATCCTAGACTTACTTGGTCCATCAGCTCCTGGCCTAGATAGCAAAAAATGTAAGCGTTAATCAGTGCCATTATCAGAAAGGCCAAGAAAGTTACAAGATGTTTCTTCTGCTCCATGCCCACCTGAAAATAAAGTGAAGTATATATGGAAGTACAGACTGTTCCCTG